>JAAGNO010025930.1:27916-43666 GCA_033439905.1 Ceryle rudis
CACCCACACCCACACCACAAGAAGAGGAACACGCGGCCCCCGCCCCCCCCCCCCCCGAGGGTTTTGTGGGGGTCCCCCCCAAGAGAGGCGCCCCCCCTGGGGGGGGGGGGGGGGGTGAGTGGCAGCAGCCTGGACTCGTTCCGAATGCCCCGGGGAAGCCTGTTCTCCATCCTCTGCCCGCAGTGCAGCTCCTGCCAGGGATGGCAGGAGGGGGATCCGTAGCCCAGTTGGTGTAGATGTGCCAGCCCTGCTGGCTGGAGGTGCCTGCGTGTAACAGAGCCCCTGCACATAAGAATGAAGGTGAATCCGATGCTCTTGAGCCTTGGCACTGTGGCTTGGCAGGACTGAGGGGACAACGTGTGTGTAGAGAAGGAGTCCCCTGCAACCAGGAGCTGGCTCTGAAAGGATGGAGATGCACTTAGCATTAGAGTGGGAGACACTTGTTCATGTAAGGCTTTAAGAATAAGATGTTAAAAGCAACAAGTGAAATAGAAGAAACAGCAGATAAAACTTCTTTTTCCTCTTTTTTTTTTTTTTTTTTCCATGAGGACTGTGTCACAGGGCCTTGTCACCTTTTAATTTCTTTCCCTGGAGAAAAAAAATAAGTGCTGAATTAAGTAATTGATCTCTTTTTCTTTCCCATCTGGCTTTTTTTTTTTCTTTTTTTTTTTTAATTCCAGCCACCTTTCTGCAGAGTTTGTAAAAGCTTTGTTCTATATCAAGAGAAGAAAGCATCGATTAGACTTGATTTACTACAGTAAATGATAAATATGGCAAAGAAATTGATTCACAGCACAGGAGTGAAGGGGCTGGGCAACCCTCTGCCGTTGATACAGCTGAATATTGTCAAAGCCTGAGCCGACTGGCTCAAGGCTGGAGAAAACAAACAGGGAAACACATGTCAAATAGATAAATAGCTCTGCTGTTTAGAGCTCTCCGTGGAGGCCATTTGTCTCCGAGATAAGGAAGAATGCACTCCAGAGCTGTGAGAAGATAAGCTGGGGGAACAAAATGAATATGGAATTGCTACTTGGGCGTTCACACAACAGAGCAAATACGACCCCCCCTAGGGCAGGGGGCTCTGTGGAGAGCAGGAGGCAGCACCTGGGCAGATGTCTAATGTGAACTTGCAGACTTTTCTTAAATATTTCAGCAGTGGCTGATATTTACACCTTTTAGAGCACATAAACAAATGGTATTGGTGAGGGTTGTCTTAGTAATTATTTTCTGAGCCCGTGGTGGATCTGTTTCTCACCTTTGTAGTGGTAAGTGAGCAGCAGCCTAGGGTTACGTGAGGACGTGTGAGGCATGGTTTTGCATTGACACAACTAATTTGGGGTTGCAGTATTGTGATACCCAAAAATGATAATATTTTTATATTCTTAGGGTTTGGAGAAGTGACAGCACCATTTTCACAATTCTGCTTTTAGGGACCTGGCTTAGGTTGTACCTGAAGTGCATTTGATAATGGTGGTTTGCAGTTCGTTAAATGTTTTCTCATATTCAAGAGCCGTAATACAATTGAGCACAGTTGGAGGTGTTTTGGAGGATGCTCGAGGACAAGAAGAAGAGCTGTATCTCTTAGGTGATGACTAAGGCGTCGGCAGAGCTCCGGGAAGGAGAAAGCTCTGCCCCAACAGCTGGTCAATTCTGTGGGAGAAGCTTCCTTTAGCTGGGTACTGTTGGTTAGTGATTAGCATAGAAAAGAGCAGAAAGTCGCAGGTTTATACACTGGCAAGGTCAACCAGGTGGTAACCTTACCAACTGGTAACCCCAGGAGCTCAGCAGCCAGTCCGTCCCTTGGCTGTTGATGTTCTGTGTAACTTTACAAGTTGTTTTCCCTGGTTTCACAGAGTTAATGGGCCTGACTCAAGAAGGTCCAGACTTTAGAAAGGGAACACAGAAATACGATAAAAAGGAATGAAGCTCAGGTCTGATAGCAGAGACTTCTTTCTGTGCTACTGACTTGGGCCGAGCAAGGGCAAGAGGCTAAAATCTCTAATTTCTGATGTATTCTTAAATAACTTTTTGTGTATCAATATCTGAGTGTCTGACTCGAGGCCATTAGTGCCTTGAGAGCTGTGGTTCTCACCCGTGCTAGCTGGAGTCACTGCCTCTCTAAACCCCTGAAAACTAGAGAAACCTGACCAAAATTAGATGCCAGAAACCTCTTAAAAAAAAAAAAAAAAATCCCAACCAAACAAAAACCCAAAACCAAGCACAAGGATGTCTGAAGCTTGGCTCTGGTCCACGGTGTATTGATACCTCTGTGAAACGGAGCTCTTAACCCTCTGCCCAGGGGGATCTGTGAGGCCCCATCACCACTTGAACAATACTTTGGTGGTTGTCCTCTGGAAAGGTCCTGTTCTCAGGTGCCCTGGGTATGGCCTTGCTTCGAGTCAGTAAACCAGGGTAAAACTCACTGTTTCATGTGCAAGACCAGTTTCTAGCACTGGAACCGGATCCCTGGTGTTTCCTGTTGGCAGGCAGATCACCTTTGAAGAGCTCAGGAATTTAACAGGCTCTCTCATTCCCATCACTGCTTTGGCTTGCACCCTTCTCTATGAGTGACCCCACTTTCAGCTCAGAACCCCCTTTCCCATGTGCTGAGCTGCTCTTGGAGGGCCCATCTCCCAACATCACCCCCCTCATCTCCTCACCTGCTCCCAGGACCCTTGCCCGTAGCATGTCTGCTCTTTACGTCAAGGTATTTTACTTCTCGAGCATCTGTTCTGCCACTTGGATAGGGTGAGACCTCACCATCTCCTGCCTTTCGCAGGGTGGGAGCTGCAGGGGCTGAAGGAGAGGAGAGAACCTGCTGGGCTTTCCACCAAGGGTGGGGAGGGCTGCTCCTTGCAGGGAGGGTTTTGCAACCTTCAGTTGTGCTTTTTGGTCTGGAGTCAGTGGCAGGGGGAATGGCAGTAAACATCATTCTCTTTAATTACAAATGTGTGAGATTTGGGAGTGTAACTGGTAAGTGCTAATGAGATGTTTAAGGCATAAATCAACTGCATATCGAGATGAGAACAAACTCCCCTCAGCTGCACTCCAAACAGTCCAGGTAGTGACCTGGTCACAGCACCCTACCTGCCAGTGCTGTAATTACTTTTCATCTCCTGGCCTCAATTTTTGGCAATTATGCAGAAATATCCCGTTTCCTGCGGTAACTAAATCGGGATGCGTGTTTTGCCGTGATGTAACTCCTCCTCTTCTAATATGCTGCATTGTCCATTGATTTGCCTAATTATGTGTATTACAACTGCATAAGGCGCTGGGTAGCAGCAGGGGGCTGTGCTGTGGAGAGGAGGAGGGTGATTGCTCCATCTGTTCCTCCGAGCTGCTGGGAGAAGTGTCGGGGAGTGAAGAGGGAAATGGAGGGAAGGAATTACCATTTAGTGCAGGTGCCTCTGGAAGGGGAATCCCACTGCCAGGTGCTGGCAGGCAGCTCTCCTGAGCTCCTCTCGTGCTTAATTACCCTATAGTGAGACTTCCCATCTCAAATTAGAGCAGGCAATTGCAACTGAAGTCTTGAAACAAAATGGGGAGTGTAGTGGTGCTTAATCTATTCCACTACAGAGACCTACATTTCTCATTCAGCAAGATTCATGCCCCATTCGGCCAAATTTAAAGGCAGTTAAACAGAATTAGATGATTAATTTTAAAATCTGAATGTAGAAATGTAAAAGAAGACAAGGTCAAACCATCTGAGCCTGGGAGTCTGGGTTTCAGTGATGATATTCTAAAGAGCAAGTGCAATGCTTTGTACTGTGGATTTAGGAAGAGGTTGCTCAGGACTATCAGAGCCAGAGCACGACGGGGAGGTGCTGTCATTGCTTTTCAGTATTTGCTGTCCTGGACAAGCAGCTTTAATGTCTCCATAGCTGCTTCTCCCTTTCACGCTCTCAGGATGGCTGATGAATCAGTAGTGGCAACGGGGTAACGTGTTGCTCGCTCTCCTGCTGATTTCTGCTAGGCTGCTGACAACTGGAAGCGAATAACTCATCAGATCAGTTTGTCTGTTAGGCCGACTGGAAAATATCCAAGGAATAAAGAACGGCCAGAATGTGTTGTGTGCCATCATAACGAGTGATGCACAGGGACTGTATCATCGTGGGAATAATGCACTTGGAATGGAGAAAGACTTAAAGTCATGGTGTGTATCCTTCTGTGTTTTAAATGGTTTTAGCACTTTTTTGTGTGCTTCTGCACCTTGGAGAAGGGCTGTGAAGAGTTACACGCGGTGTGCATCTGCATAGGTTTGATCGCGTCCATGTGCTACATCCTAACTTTGCTGTACCTGGAGTACAGGAGTAACTAAGTACTGTACTCAGGAGCTGCTGGTCCTGTCATGAATTTAGGAATTAGATCATCTGAAATGATCACATAACCAAGAGTGCAATAGAAAGATGAGATTTTTGGTCCATCCTTCCAATCACTTTCCCATGGTGCTTTATACCTGTCCTAAGGGACCAGTCTGTGCCTGGTTCCTGCAGCTGGGGTAAAGGAGTGAGCTGAACTTGCCTCTCCCTGAGATCTCGTGTAAGTTACAACACTTAATGTGCTTTTCTTCCTAACTTTGCAGTACCTGTGCCCTGCTCAGGCCTGTAAAGCAGCAGCATCCCTGTTGCTTTGGGGAACGGCAGAGGTGAAGGCACGGAAGCAGAAGCAGCAGTGTGCCTGGGAGCTTGCCGTGGCACCGTGTGGGAAGGATCACGGCTTCATCTGCAGTGTATCAGGGTCAGAGTTGTGAGGATCATCTACAAGAGCTGTGAAACTGAACTAAGGAGCCTGCCACTGCTCAACTCATTCATCTGTGCTCTGAAGTATTAGGCAAAGATTTGGTGTGAGGCACTGGCAGAAAGTTCCCTTTTGCCTTTGGATGTCTGGCAGCAAATGTCATCGGTCACGTTCCTGGAGGATATGTAGGCTCTCTTAAGAGTAAGTGGAATTGTACTGTCTAAAAATTGGGAGAAATCTTTATTCCAAGCAGATGCTGATACAAACGTGACTATACTCTCAAATCTGTAGGGATTTGAGCTATAAATAATTGCAGTGATACATCTTTCCTGAGCCTATTTTGTATTGCTGAAACCATAAGCTTGTGGAGCTCTTAATGACCCTAATGAAAAGTCCTAAATCACGCTTTTCAGGCAGCAAAGGAAGCGTGAGTGCGCGCACGCGTCTCTGTTAATCAATTTGCTTTTCAAAGTGGCTAAAAACAAAAGTCTGAGGAGTTCCCCCTGCGAGGTGATTTCCCTGGGTGCTGCTCAGTTCACAGCCTGGCTGCTAACTGCTCCTTGCGCTAATGGTATCCTCTCACCAGAGGAAACATTGTACTTCAGATCTGAAGTGGTTGGCAGAAGCTGTAATTGAGGTGTGAAGTGACTTTCCATACAAGAACCTGCCTTCCAGTGTTGGGCTCCTCACTTGTCTCGCCACAGAGCCTGTTAGCAGAGGCTCTGTGGCAATTAGCTGTTTAGAAAAGGGCTTAGAAGCCTATTTCTATTCCTGCTATTCTGTTTGGATTGCTGATTCTTCAATTTTCACCTTAAATCCCTTAAAATAAAACAAACATGGAGATGTTATCGCACCGAGTGTAGCAATAAGTGCAAGAGAACAAAATATAATGTAAATAAACATTTTTAGTCCTGACTTTATAAAAAAAACCCCACCAGTAATTCATTTATTAAAAAAAAAAAAAAAATCAGTGATTACTAGAACTGGAATTCTGAAGCTTAGAAATATGTTTTAAGATCATTTTTGCTTAACAAATCGTCACTTTTATTAATTTAGTATAGCTATATATGGGGGAAAAGTAAAACTGAAGAAAATAATAATGTATTAGGTTGGTAGGGAAGTATGATTCAAATTAATCTGAGGAAATGGGTGAGGTCCCAGACCAGTCCTTTAAAAGAACCAGTTGGATTTTGGCAAGTCACTGGAAGATGTTTTCATTGCAGATGTGATGCAGACCCTGATGCGCGTGTTCCCTGGGAATGCTGGAGGTGCTGCGCTGGGAGCATCAAGCTCCGAATGCATTGCCCACTGCCTCACTTCAGGGATTGACATTTGCCTTCCCCAGGGGCCTCTGACCTAACCAAGCCCTGTAAAAAGGTCTAGAGTTGCAGTATCAGGTTTTCCTGGCTGCTAAAGTTATTTTAATACAGCCGCAAGTTCCCTGAAACTGGCCAGATATTTCCACTGGATCCAACCCCAGGCACAGAAGAATTAAAAAAAGGGGTTGAGGAGGAGGATGTGGGATGGGGGACAGATAATTTCAGCTCATTACTCTGCTGCTGTTTTCTTGAGCGACCATGAGCACCTCCCTTGGACTTCCAGCACCTCACTTCCCTTACAGTGGAAATAGTAACTGCCTTGCCAGGAGCCGTGCTGCTCAGCAAAAAGCATGAGAGAGCTGAAATCGCTGTTTGTATTCTATTTTCATCTATTTTACTTACAAATTCCTTAAATTACAGGTTAATCGATGGTATAAAGTAACTGGACCATCTAGTGTAATGGTGGAGAAAAACAGTGACAGCTACACAATGCAGCTGTCAAACCCCACTGCGATCTAAATATTAGATGTATGTTTTATAGATCAGGGAAAACAGGCTGGATGACTGACAGCGATGGAGGAAAAGGCAAGTACCTGTAGCCATTCAACACTGGCAATGTGGTTTCAGTGCTAAACTGACCATTGCATCACAGGAGCAATTACAAGCTGTGCGGTAAGCACATGCGAGCTCCAGGGAGATTTTAAGCTGGTGTAATGCACGTGTGAGGTAAGGCAGAAGATGTTATATAAAACTCCCCCGGAGACCATGAGCTGCAAACGCTGGAGTCCTGGCTGGATTTGGTCCACGAACGTGCTGGTGTGATGGTATAAATCTGCTCTGGTGCACCTGGTCTGGAGATGTGGTCCTTTGCTTGGGAGAGCACCCCAGCCACTGGGCTGTGTCAGCGGGCATGGCAGCAGACACGGAGTGGGTTTGCTGCCTGGTGTGGGGCACTGGGCCGGGGTTTAATCCATCTGAAGGATGCAACTAAAAGGTGTTAATGCAGAGTGTTGCAGAATCACAGAATGGTTTGGATAGGAAGGGACCTTTTAAAGGTCATCTAGTCCAACCCCCCTGCAGGGAGCAGGGACATCTGCAACTAGAGCAGGTTCCTCAGAGCTCCATCCAACCTGACCTGGAATGGTTCCAGGGATGGTGCATCTACCTCTGGGAAACCTCTCACCACCCTCAGCATCAAAAATTTCTTCCTTCTCTCCATTCTAAATCTCTCCTCTTTTAGTTTAAAAACATCACCTCTTGTCCTGTTGCAACAGCCCTTTGACCTGCTGGCCATTCTTCTGATCCACACGGGATCTGTTTGGAGTGTCTGGAGGCCGGCTGTGTGTTCAGCCACAGGAGATGCTGTAGTCCCTGAGCTGTGCTCAGGTTTTCTGCAACATTCCCCGAGCTGCAGTTCTTCAGGCTTTGATGAGACTTTCTGGCAGTGCCATGTGCTAGAGGAAGAGCCACCTGCAAGGACATGGGCAATGTACTCAGGTGAGGAACAGGAGAGTCCTTTGCTTTTCAAACTTGGTTGTGGCCCTTTCCTTTCCTGGCCTCTTCCTTCACTGTTAATTTTCCATCTGCCTTCGGGGATTGTAGACAGGAAAGAAATGGACACATTCGGTTTAAACTTAAAAAGAAGCTGCTGAATTGAAAATTTCATCAGCTCCAAGAGATGCCAAGGTGCCCAGCAGTGGCCTCTGCCTGCTGCAGATGGGGTGGGAAATTGAAACCTGGAGATTTCACAGGCAACAAACCGGTGAGGCCTGAAAAGCAGCGCAAAGCAGGCAGAAGAACTCAGTGAAAAACTTTTCCAAGTCACTAGTCTGCATCTTCACTCCACCCTAGTCCAAACCCAGCCCCTGGCAGTTATTTGCTGGCTGAGATTAGTCCGTGGGCGTCTTTAATCTCAGATGCTAAATCGGAGCAGCACACTCAGTCTGTGCAAACCCGCCCGTATTCGCCGCGAGTTCTGATTCTCTTTTTCCGTTACTTTTTCCCTATCGCCGCAACAATTAATTAAGAATGGTTCTGCTGAAGCCTGTTGATTCATTTGGCACTTGGAAACTTAATGAGGTGTAAACCTGCAGACTGTGGCAACCCGTATAGCTGACATGGTAATTTATATCAATTGGCGTGATTAGTCCAGGTCCTCAATCACCACATTGTTTCTCCCCACAATCTGTCATAGCCCTAACAGGGGGACTTTATTGCTGGATTTCTGTTACATTGGCGGTAATGTTCTTGAGGTGCTGCTAACAAGGAAAGTACAACTCGTGTGATGCTTTGAGAATAGCAACATACAAATCGCTTTTATAATAACATGTACTTTTCACTCCAGAGATGACTGAGATCCAGCCCTCAGAACTGCCTGCTGTCTAAATCGTGTTTGCAGTTACAGCAGCTGCAGCTCTGCTGTGTGAATACCTGCTGGAGGTGGAGCTGCCTGCTTTGGTCGGTGTGGTGTTTTGGGAGGGTTTTCTTTTGAGACAGAGAAAGCACCTGGCTGAAGGTCCTCGTTGCTTTGGACTGTTAGGAGTCTGCTGGGACGGGGCTCCGAAAATCACTTTGTGGTTGCCATGTGCACTCTGCCTTGACCATACTATTCATCGCTAACGATTAATTCTGCAAATTCAGTCCGGGCACGCTGGAGCCACCCTAGATTTCTTCTCCTTTCTATCACCTGTAGTAGAGGGGTTGAGCAAAGCAGAGCAAGGGTTGTGTGACCTCTGTGCAACCACATGCCCCTTAGTTATAGCCTTAGTGATGCTGCTGCATTGTGTTAACTTCCATATTCCAGCAAAAATTCAGAGTTTTGGAAACTATTTCGATGGTGAGGTATGACAAGAAATGGAAGGAAACGCTCCTTTTTGGCAGCCTGGGCTCAGCAAAGCCAACAACAATGAAAACATAAATCAGCAGCCATCTCTGCTGTTCCACAATGACCGTGTGAGGGTGAGCGTTCCAACGGGCAGCACAGTTCTGCGCGCTCTGCTCTGAGGGTACATTGCCTGTTGCTGTCTCCTCTCCAGGTATCCCCACACACACCTGCCTCGTCCGTGCCCTTCATTATGCGAGGGGGCCACTTTGTGGGCCACCAGCGAGGCCACGGCCGCATCCTGGCTCGGGGCAAGGGCTGGGACGAGCAGCAAGACTGTCAGTGAAAGCTGCTGCCGAAGATGGTGTCAGAGCGCAGCGGGATGTGGGGGGAGTTGCTGCGCGGCAGCGGCACGGTGGCAGTAAATCAGTCCTGGGAGTGGGGAGTGGTTTCCATCAGCCTAATTGAAGTTGTGCAGTTTGTATGGAGATGGTGCTACTTTTTGTTTAATTTTTTTTGGCCCGATCTGTGGAAAAACAAACCAGCCCCTCTCCATCCCCAGCTGAAACCAGAAATGTGAGAAATTGAACTACACTGAATGGAAGTACTCTGTTAAAATGGGTCTCTAATCAGGTTAAATGGATACATGAATAGATGCAAAAAGCAGTACAATTAAGGTAAAGACTTTTTTAATGTTTGTAGAACCGGCAGGAAGCTTTAAAGTTGATTATTAGGGAAATGCAAACCTGTCATAAATCCTGCATGTTCAGTGTTAATGCTTCTAAACTGCACAATGAGGGACGGGCAGATCCATTTCTGTACCAGGACCCTTCTGCACCACTGCGGTTGTGTAAAGCAGTTTTAACACCCTTTCTATTTTCAGCCCAAAGAGTCCTTAGAGTAAATGAGTTTTTGACCTGTAACCACTGAGAGCAGTGTTCACTTTGAGGCCTATGTGTAGAGAAATATAATTTATTTTAATGATATTTAAACTAATGAGCTTGGCTAATAAGTATTTTTGAAGGCCTTTATAGGAGTTCAGACGTGGGACAACACGCCACTGGGCACAAATGCTCATTTACTCTGTGAAATGTCAGAGGATGGCCCATCTATTAGTAAAGTGCATTTTGTTTGATTTTTAAGAATATATTTCCATAAATTACCAGCCCGAGAAATAAAATAAATCAGCCAGCCCTCAGTGGAATCTTAAATGTTAATTGAGAGTCATGGGAGTGACTCAAGCCAAAGTAGCAAAGGGTATGGAGGGGGCCGAGCTGTTGGGATGGCTCCACTGCTCAGAGGTTGTGTCACCCACATGGGGCGATTTACCAACACATCTCCGATGAACGCGTTCATCCCAGGTCTGCATTAACTTCTGCTGATGGGGATCCTGAGGAGAAACCTCCCCATGGCTGGGCAAGTGTCATGCCACCCTGGCCACCGAGCAGGTGGGGTTTAACTGGCTGCTGGATCTGCTCCCTGGAGCAGCTTGGACATGGAAAGTGAGCCCTGGGGGAGGAGGAGGAGGATTGAGAAACTGTCACGACCAGAAGGGTGATGGTCAGATGAGTCACTGTGGCTCCACCCTGAGCATCTTGGTGCAGGTGCTGGAACTACATCATGTGTAGGCTGGTATCTATAAGCTTAGCTGTCTTCCCTACAGCCCTGGTCGAATTTTGTGTGTCACAGTTGTTCCTTGTATGTTTCTTTCTACATTTATTTTGCTCAATGCCACCTAACCAAGGTTGCACTTTGAGGGAATGTGGTTTCTACCACTGTTGCATCAGTGGCCAGCTTGAGCGGATCGCATTTTCATCATCCCCAGAACTTTCCAGGAGTGGGGAGAGAAAACTGTACCCATAAATTCATTGCATCAGGGAAAGTGGGAAGGGAACAGAGCTTGTGAGGTCCATTTTCCTGCCCTAAGGCAGGTTGAGCTGTGTCAAAATCATTCCCAGCAGCTGCTTATTTAACCCATTCTTGAGCTCTGCCAACACTGGAGACCCCACGGTGTCTCACTGCCATTCCCATTAGTTTTGGTTATAGCCTGTGGCTTGGATATATTGTTACACAAATGTTTCATAGCAAGGACGGCGAGTTTCTCTTCCTCTTGTTATTAGCAGTAATGACGTGAAGCTCCTTTATGCCACCGAATAGCAGTAGCAGAGGGAGGGGGCAAGGGCAGCAATTAAATTGGTGAGAGCTGTGTCTGTGGGCAAGCCCTGAGGCTTCTCAGCACTGGAGTGGGACCTTGGATTTGAACACACACACAAACACACCCACATCTCCTTCCCTCTTCCTTTTGTCACATGAAACGGTCTGGGTTTGTGCCATCCATCCTCCTCCGGGTCTCGGTCTGGGGAAGAAGCGAGCGGCACCGGCAGGCACCATGCAGCCGGCTGGGCTGCTCCGCAGGTAGAGCTGCAGCATCTCCAAATGCCAGCAGCCTGGGTCTGCGCTGAGCAGATGAAAGATTATAGTGATCAATTTGGTGAGAAGGGAGATTTTTCTCCATCTGTCTACCCTCAAGGCTCTATTTCCTCATAAACCATTCCCCGAGACATCAAGAAAATTGAAGCTGTTCAGAAATGGAAAAGATAGTTAGCCCAGAATGAATGAATATCCGATACACTGGCTGGCTCTCCTGAAACAGAAGGGAGGCAGCCAGCCGAGCCGATGGCTTTCTGCGCCATGCTGAGGCTTTCAAAACAGGAAAGCGCCTTTGTAGCCTGTTGTTTTCACCCAGCATCGCTCATCTCCGAGCCGCACCGTTCAGGGAATGACACTTCCCCAAACCGCAGAAGATGGGGGGGCCGAGATGCAGTCCCCGAAACTCAGCTGCTGTTGTGTACCCTGGCAGTGCTGTGAGTGCTCGTTAGGAAGCCCGGGGCTAATGGACTGATCCTGGCTGGCCTCGGTGGCTGCGATTTCCTCATTTGGAATATGGGCTCCCAAGCCCTGAGGCTTTCTGCTCATTTAGTAATCTAATGTGTCATGTATTTTGATTTATTTTTTTTTATAGGAATAGCAAAAGATAAAGAAGAGAAAGCATTTTAAAGTGTATATGTCTATGAAGCTTTCATGCCCTCTGTTCCAAATCCTTTTGGCTTCGTTAACAGGAGGTGTGAATAGTTTGGAGCAGGAAGGTCACCTCTGGAGGACTGCTACAGGTTTCCAGGTGGGACCTTGGGGTACAGTGGGAGCACCTACCTCTGCTTCCCTCTGGAGCTGGATGAATGGGAGGGGTGTAATCCTGTATCCTTATCCAAATATGCCCCCTCCCTGCTGTGGTTCTTGTAAGGAATTTAGCTGTCTCTTCCTCTTCCATCACTTTTTCCTTACTGCTGAGATGGAGAACACTTCTTACAATCCCATGTGGCCTTCTTGCCAGCTGAATACACACCTCTAATATGCTCCTGCATTAGCAGACTTTTCTTAGTGCATGTTCTCTCAAACAGTTTTCAAGCCACCCTGCCAGTTTGTGGTTTTGGTTTTTTTTTTGGTTTTGTTTTGTTTTGGTTTGGTTTTTTTTTTGTTTTTGTTTTTTTTTCTTTTCCATCACATTTTTGAACTCCTAAAGACCACTGGGTGCACATCTAACGAGCTACAGTTACAGGAGACATCCTGATGCAGAAGCACTATTCCATTCCTATTCTGTGGCGCTATCTGCAGAGCAGCTTCTCTGCATGTGTAAAGATCTCCAGAAGCCGTAGTTTCTGCTGCTGCTCTGAGCAGGAGATGCCCAATCAGCTGGTGCTCATTGTCTCTCCTCTTTGCTTCCTGCTGGCTTCTGTAATGCACAAAATTTCGGAGTTAATAGGGCAAAATTGCACATCCTTAATTTCTTCTTCATTGTCTTTGGGGGGAGAGGAGAGTTTGTGTTCTATAAGGTGTTATGGGTAGTTTAGCTGTTCTTATTTCTGTGTTTCTTATTCTCAAGGGGTTAACTTCTTCCCCGGGGAAGTGAGTGGCTCAGAATATGTGTGTCTCATTTCATGCCTGACTAAGGTACCCACTATTTGCAGGGAGCAGTGTGGTGGGTGTGCTAAGAAGGTTGAATGGGAAACTCAAGACTGGGTAAGATGATCTCCATGGACCAGTGCAGGAGAAAGTGGTCATTCCTTAGACGGGGTGGAGGAAAGGAGTGAGATGTTTGGTTGGAAAGAACCTGTAAGGAAAATGCTTGGCTGGAGGTGCAGATAAGCCTCTTGAAAGAAAAATCTGAGGATTCTTTGTAGGAACGTGAGAGTGGCTTTCCTGAGGGCCAGGCATGGCCAGGGAGCATGAGCTGGAAGGTGCTGTTGCTCCTTGGAGCTGCAGGGCAGCCCTCAGCCTCCCTCTCTGTCCTGTTCAGCCTACAGATGCTCCAAAGCCCTGAGGAAATGAAGGCACTACATGATTTTATTTTTACCTAAACCCATGTTTCTGCCAGGAAAACTTCTCCCACGCATCCCCATCTAAGTCTGTGTGGGCAGCCCCCAGCAGCTGGTGCTGTCTCCCACTAAAGTCCGGTGGTAGCGACTGTGCTGGAGAGGCCAGAGATACATCCCAAAATAGTTGAGGTTCTCATGAGATGGTGAACTCAGTCTGAGGGCATGAAAACCATGTGTCCTACAAAAATACCCCAGGCATGAGCTGTAGGCGATGCCGGAGGGTTACGGTGCAAGGGAGAACCTTGTGGGAACACCTCGCTGTCGCCCCAGCCCATTGATGCTGCAGGTCAGGGCTCAGCTCTTCCCACCATCACTGTCCTGCTGCCAGCCCTGACCCGCAGCTCCCTCTGGGCTTTCAGATGCTCCTGCAATGGAAGTAACGGTCCAGAGAAGCATGTTATTGTAGACATCAATGTAGGACCAATCCTTTTCCTACCAGCTGTCAAAAAGTAATATTTAATCTCACGCAGCTCTTGGTAGCCTTTTGTTGTTTCCTCTGGTTTGTTTTAAGAAGGTTGTTGAGTGTGAGAAAGCAGGAAGCAGTGTCAATAACAGTGGGGTTTTTTCTTTTCACAGACACCCTTTGAACTCCCTTTACTCTGCCTCCCCTCCAGTTACATTTACACACCCTATAAATAACCTTCTAGCACTTTGAAATGCTTTTATTAAAGCTAAAAGGGATTTTTTTTTCCTTTCCAAATCCAGTGTTATTTTCTGCATTATCTGTAGACAACCTTCAGAATAATTATTATAAATGGCTTTAGGTTTTAACCTGTTTCACTGTGTACGCTAAACGAGAAGGAAAGCCGTGCATAAAAGCAGCAGAAGCTTGCGAAGGTGATGATTGATGTGATGGGACCTCCCTGGCCCCATGCCTGGGTCTGTGGGGTAGGGGGAGCTGAGGTCGAGCCTGACCCAGTGCCTTAACTACTCGCGGTCCTCCTTGGGGACAGCTGTCCTGGATGCTTGGAGGTGAGCCTTGGATGTCTGAATCCTCCAGTCTTTGCACATGATGGGTCTGCTGGAAGGCACTGGGAGTCATACTGGGGGAGTGAAGATAAAGGGGTGAGATTTATGGCTGGCTTAGTGGAGTGGGTGTAGGTACATCCACAAGCAGGTTCTGCCAAAGTGCAGCCTGCTCTGCCCGAGCCCCTGGCAGATGCAAATGTGTCTTCTCTGCAGCCTGGGAGGGGACCTGGGGCCAGTGTCCTTACGCTTGGGATGAGCTCAGCACAATCTGACTCTCGGGGATGGGTATTTCTGTTGCTTAGTTGTTACTTTAGCCTTTATTTTAGTAATTCCATGGGCACTCCAGATTTACACTGCTCTAAGTCAGAAAATGATCACATCTTCCATAACAATTCTTTGCTGTACACAGCACTGTATGTGCTTGTTTTCCCATGCTAGAAGCATTGCAGATCTTGCAGTAATGCTTTTGGACTCTTCAGCTCCAGGTTGCCTGCCTTCCTACTGCTGGCTGCCCTCCGTGGTGCAGCAGTCTGATGACAGAACCACCCTTACAGCTTTTATTGACCCGCATTTCTCTCTTTTCCCAGTTTTTTGATATTAGTTCTCACTAAGGCTGTGGCTTAGAGAAGTGCTCAATACAAGTTTTGTCATGTGTCCTGGAGTCAAGTCACTGGAAATCCACCACCCAGTCTCACTAATGTAGCAGTTAATGACAGCAGATGAAGCTTTTTGGAAATGTAATGAACTGTGAGGTAAGACTACTCCTGCCTGCCCTGCAGCCTCTGGATTTATCTCTGCCTCTTGTTATCTCATTGAGTTATGAAAATCTTGTTCACCATCATCCATCTTCAACTTTCTGTATCAAAAGGCTGATCCTCGTAGGTAACTGCTCCAGCTCACATGGGAGAGGGCTAGGGGGGATGGGTTGTCTCTGCAGGGCCTCTTGCTGAACGTCCCTTGCAGCCACCTGCTGCAGTTTCTGATGAGGGAGGGTGTCACCCTGAGATGAAGTGTGTCTGCTCTCATCCTGTGATATCAAATACTCTGCTACAGGGTTTAACGTGCTTTAAGTGAATGATTCAGGATGGGGACATTTCTTACCTAGTATCTGAGGCTGTTGAGGCAGTTGGCACCTCCATTGTCTAATCTTGTCACCAGGTTAAGCCTGGCCAGTCAGTCACTCATATTTTCTGGAGCAAAACAAGTCTTTGGCCTGCAGTTTGAAATAAATACAATACCTATGGCTAATTTATTTTGAACCAAGAAAGAAAAGAAATCAGCAAGAGGTTGTGCCATCCTGTGAGTCACGTCAGGTGGTCTTTCATAACTTGGTTTCAGAGGCAAAAGGATATTCTTTTGGGGCAGGGTTTATGAAGATGTAACTAGCTTGCAATGGTTAACTTGTTAAACCCAAGCAGAACAAGGGCTGTCACACTGCCTAGATGGGGAGGGAGGGAGGAATGAGAAGGAG
>JAAGNO010025930.1:64000-93710 GCA_033439905.1 Ceryle rudis
TATCTTTGGTGTATTTTCCTAATTGACATTTAAAATTATTACAGTGTTATACTGTAGAAAAGTACACACCAAAAAATCTGTAAACCTTGTCTCTTCTTCCAGTCCTCGACTCGCCCCCCCCCCCCCCTTCCACGGGGTTTTAAACTTCAATGTAGCTAAGCACCAGTCATTAAAAAATAGCTCCAGCTATGAGAAGAAGTTATGGTATTTATAGGCAGTTAAAAGAAATCGCTGCTTCCCGTTTAATGCTCCAGTTCAGCAAATCACTTAAGTGCACAGTTAAATTGCAGCGTGTGATGAATCCTCTCCGCGTTCGGCAAAGCGTCGCGGCATGTGGACACCTTCCCTCGCTCTCGGAGGGACTACAGCCGGCTCTTCAGAAGGGAATAGCAATATTTATGGGCTCTGCTCGGGGCTGGGCTGAACTGAGGCTTTTTTATTAGCAGAAAATGTAGAGATGTTAGATCAAAGCAAATGTTATTTATAAAGAGCCACATTCCTTTTCTCGAGGACAAGACAATTGTGGGAAGTGATCAAAGAAGGTTTGGAAGTTAAGGCGAAGGCGTCACTTGCGCGGCACATGGCAGAGGACGTCCTCACCTGCTCCAGCTTATCTGCTGCTCACAAGCTAATATTGACATGGGCTCCCAGACACCCTGCTTAAGGGCACTGCTTGTTTAAGTAGTGGTATTTAACATAACAAACAGGGTAATCATTGTATCAACACTCACGGCTGGAAGATCTTGCATATCTGAGGAGGGTTTCAGACCCCTGGAGCTGGCTGGTGGATGGGACAGGAGAGTGTCCTCTCATCCTCTCCTAACCCTGCTCTTGCAGAACAAGGAGGGGTGGGGGGTGGGGGTGCCCAGGTGTCCATCCTTCACCGCGCTTCTTCAGCAAGCTCTGGCTGAGCAGCCACACAGGTATTGAGGGGGATAGGGGGTTTGAGAGCTGGTGGCTGACCCCTGCCTGACACGGGGCAGCAGCAGCACCCTGCCTGCGTGAGGCTGACCAAGCTGGCCCCGTCAGGAGAGGACTGGGGGGTCCCTTGATGCTCATGCCCAGTGCAAGCAGCTGTGGGCCACCTCCCCAGATTCTGCTGTCTCTGGGCAGAGCTGAAGCCTGGATGAAAAAGCTTAAGTCTGACAAAAGCCAGAGTGAAGAGGCAGGGGATAATGACAGGGACAAGGAGAGGTGTGCAGGTGGCATGGAGAGGGGGGGTCCCTGGAGCCCAACCTGGCAGGGACATTGCCCGGGGAGCCCCCAGTGCATGGCACAAGCCTCCAGGCCCAGCTAAGGGGCTCATTTAGGGGAATGCAGGTGGGGTGCTCTCTAAATGCAGGCAGGAAGGGGTGTGAGAAGGCAAGGAGAGAAGCCAGCCTTTCCCTTCGCTGAGGTGCTCCCCTTCAACATCTCTGCCCTTACATCTAGGGATGGCAAAGCATAATTCTGAAGACTGAGTGTTGCAAGCCCACCCTGTCTGACTCGGTCAATCTTTTGCAGCAAGGTCGACAAGAAAATGAGCATTTTGCTGCAAGATAACTTTCATCAAAATGTAAATGCCTGAATAATCTCAGCTGATCTTTTCTCACTCCCCTCTCAGGACCGAGGTGTGGAGGATCAAATTCCTCTCCCTCCTTCCTGGAAACAGAGTTTATCTAAAGAAATCCTGTTGTTCTCCAAAGTAAGCCTGTTGTTCTCTAAAGAAATGTTGTCCACGGGAACTCGTCACTAATGACCAGAGCCCCTGTCCAGCCTGGGGAGGTGAGAGCCTGGCAGCTGCCCAGCACATGCCACCTTCCTGCCCACGGGCATGGCCACCAGCACCAGCCTGGGATTCACTGGGGTTGAGGTGAAATTTGATTGCTTCCTTTGCAGATGGTGGTACGGCTGTGACCCAAAGGCTCAGGAACATCTCCGGTTCCTGAATTTGCTTCCCTTTGAATGCTCAATGCCAAAAAAAAAAAACCAAACAAGGAAACAAAGAAGTAGCAAGATCCCAAGATGTTCTGGTTTCGCAACCCTGCTGTCACTGCTGCCTGAGAGCTCCTTGTGTTGGAGGTGGCAAGGGCAGCTCTGCCCCAAAACGGGTGGGTGGTTGGGCAGACCTGGTTTGGGCTGCCTAGGAGGGGATGTCTGCATCCAGGGCCACTCCTCCTTCAGACATCTGTTAAGGCTTTGAGCCCTTGAAATCCATTATTAAAAACTCTCTTTGACTTCAGCGGGAGCAGGATTTCATCTCTAGGCTGGGTTTTGAGCAGGGAAGGGATTTCAGCTTGGGGAAGCTGGGCTGGATTAGTCTTTTGTGTATGGGCTTCAAACATCTTCTGCATTCACTTTAGCTTTACCTGTGTTGAACCAGGAAATAAATAATGTATATGGGAAGTAGGGTAATGCATTGTGGCACCAAAACCCTGGAGATGGCTGAATAATAAATAAAAGCCTCTCTCCTTTTATCAGTGGCTTATGTCCTGACTGGCTGAGTATCACGCTGGGCAGCCAGAAGAACAGTGTAAGGGTGAAGGGAGAAGAGAGGGAAAGGCAGCAGGAGCACAGCAGCTCTGTGGGAAAGCCCCCGGGACCTCCCAAGAGCAGCAGTGGGCTGCCAGCTGGCCCAGATCCAGCCCTTGGGAGCCACAGTTATCAGCCACCCCGCCTCCCCCAAACCCTGCTGCCCAGCACCACTTTGGGGTGTGCTCAGAGAGAGGGGGGCCTTACCTGCCCAGTGTTTTTGTAGAAGGGTTGTTTGTCCTTCCCTATGGCTGTACCACGTGCAGGCTCAGTGCATACATTGTTCTGGCAAGGATGGGGTTTTAGCCAACAAAGCAGTATCCTCCTCTCAGGGGGCTGTGACCTGTTTACAGAGGCGAGTGCTGAGACAGAATTTGGGGAGCTTTGCTCATTACCAGGCTGGGGGGTCCCAGTGAGCCATGCCAGGGGAATGTCAGCACTTCCAAAATTTAGAGGATATTCAGTTTAGACTGATCAATTTAGAGAAAAGTGTTAATTCATTTTTTCATATTGGAGTCATGAATTGCAGGAAATGCTGGCAGGGACCCTGGGGAAGGGGAGGGTGAAGGGGAGACTCTGAGCCTGAGCTGCACCCCAGGAGGAGAGCGGGTGTGTAAAATCCCATTTCCATTTCCAGCCTGCGGTCCCAGAGCACGAGAGCTGTGAGTGCAGCCCAGCAGCTGCTCAGCCACTTCAACCAGAGGATGCTTTGGAGCTGAAACGAAGCGTTGGCAGCTACAGGCAGGGATTGCTTCTCTCCCTGCGCACCCGTCTCCAAACCTTGTAACTACATTGTTCATATTTAGGTTGCGGCAAAGAGATGAGTTTTCTATTTAATGTTTGTCTCCTCTGAGGAGTGATCCCCGCAGGCATTGCTGGGTTGCTGGGTCTCCTTTTAAAAACTCCTGGAGGGTTTGGCCTCAGATGTCTCAGAGATGGAGCAAATGGGGATTCACTCCACAGCTCTAGGAGAAGGCGGCACAGGGGGATGCCAAACCACAAGAAACACGTGGAAGAGTTTGTCTGTGAGACCTGCTGAAGCCCAGCTCATTTCTGTGAGTCTCCACGGCCGCTGGAGTTAATCGATGCAGTTTGTTTGCCTCTGGGGCAGAGGGTATCGATCTCCTTTGTCTCCCTCCCTCCTTGTGTGATGCCAGGTGTCTGAAAGGAGTCCAAGTTGTGCGGGTGCCAGGCCGAGTGGCAGCTGAATTATCACCTGGGTCACCCGGTTGCTGTTGGAAATGCACAATAAGCTCCCAGCTAAGAGCAAAAGAAAAAAAAAGTCAAACAAAACACCCCAGCAGCTGCTCAGCAGCCCGAGCAGGCAGGGCCGGCAAAAAGCATGGCAGGAACAATGCCCTGACCCGTGTGCTGCCGCCTGCTCAGAGGGGGTGTCCCCATTCATTTGGTGCAGGGACCCTCCTCCACGAGGGCTGTTGGCAGGGGCTGGCCCAGTCTGGGTGCTGCACCCACGGGAGGTGGCTGTGGCTCCTCTGGGGTGGCTTTCCCTGCTTGTCAGCTGCGGCACAGCTCTCCTCCTCCCAGCATCTTCATTCTCAGCGTTAAACAGCTCAATGAAATTCCCCTTCCAGCCTGGCTCTGCAACAGGTACCAGCTCTAATGAGGCTAACTTGTGCGGTGGCTTGAGAGCTAACTGAGCC
The DNA here is from genome assembly GCA_033439905.1 of Ceryle rudis. Classification (NCBI taxonomy): domain Eukaryota; kingdom Metazoa; phylum Chordata; class Aves; order Coraciiformes; family Cerylidae; genus Ceryle; species Ceryle rudis. The sequence goes on from JAAGNO010025930.1 coordinate 68,173, forward strand.
TTCAGACTCAGCCGGCTCCTAGCGCGACGGCTGCCCCAGCAAGGCTGTGCAGGGGTTGGGTTTGCCACTGGCAGGAGAAGGGCTCTGTGACCCACCCTGTACACAGGTATTGTCACCAGTGGACTTCCACCCTGTCCAGCCAGAGCAGGATGAGGCCATTCACGCTGGCTTGTGTGGGTGCTCTGAGCGCCTGACTGAAATCCATGTGGCCAGCCACGTCTATATGTGTATACATGTATGTGCCGTACACTGTGCCTGGGTCTGCTGAGGGCAGGGAGCTGCAGCAGCCTCCCCTGTCTCAGGCTGTCTGACCCAGCAAGGTGCATTGTCCTCTAACAGGCAGGACTGTGCCACGTGCTTAAATACATGTAGTGAGTGTTAGAAATAGTGGTAGTGTTCAAACAATTTGGATTCTAAATGAATAATTATTAGCTGTTTCACTTCTTTTGTGCTGTGGTCATTGAGGCTGTGCACGGACCAGCTTTTCAGGGCAATATGGAAAGGCAAGAGAGGACTCTATACTTAACAGTGACCATCACACGACTGCCAGAGCTGGAGGTTTTGCACAAGTTGATTAGCATTAATTTCCCAATTGGCTAATGAGAACTAATGATGCTGGTACCCTTTCAATGCTAGCAGCACTGCTAGGAGCCAGGTCTGGTGGTCACTCTGATGCCAGCAAAGTCTGAGTAACCAGAAGTGCTCAGTCCGCATAAGTACAGCTGGAGTTTCCCTCCTGTTTGAGCACGGGGATGGTTTGGCAGCATCACAAAGCACCCAGCCTTTGGATGCTGTGCAGGTCCTCAGATTGGCTAAGGCACTTGTGCAGTGCTCGGAAACCCATCCCTTGAACAGACCGGATCCAGTGGGAGTTGCCTGTACACCTCCAGGAGCACAAATGAGCACTGAAGTAGCAAAGCGTGTTATTCTAGCACAGCCAAAACCATCAGGAGTGCCCCTGCTGAGGCTGGAGAGGCTGGTTTAATGCCTCTTTTGATAGAGCAGAAGCGTTCATAGAAAGCAAGGACCACCGATCACACACCTGAAGAACATGCCTTGGCACAGCTGATGGGAGCCAGCTGCATATGTTTATACTGGTGCCCTTGCTGGGGGAGCAGAGAGGAGTTTCCTCTGCTGCAAGGAAGTGCTGTGTAAGCTGTGAGTAAGTGTGTTTGGGTTGTGTCTCTTGGGCTGAGTGGGTGATGGATTATTACAGAATCATGGCATGGTGGGGGTTGGAAGGGACCTCTGGAGATCATCTCACCCAAACCCCCTGCTCCAGCAGGGTCACCCAGAGCAGGGTCCCAGGATCACATCCAGGCAGGTTTGAAATCTCTCCAGAGAAGGAGACTCCACAACCTCTCTGGGCAGCCTGTTCCAGAGCTCTGGCACCCTCACAGGAAAGCATTTTTTCCTCTTGTTCAGATCTGTTGCCTCTGGTCCCATCCTCTTGACCCCCACCCTTTAGAAACTGGTAAGCATTGAGAAGCTACCTTCTCAGTCTTCTGCAGACTAAACAGCCTCAGGGCTCTCAGCCTTTCCTCATCCCAGAGATGCTCCAGCCCCCTCAGCATCTTCGTAGCCTCTGCTGGGCTCTCTGCAGTAGTTCCTTGTCTCTCTTGAACTGGGGAGCCCAGAACTGGACACAGTACTCCCAAGGTGGCCTCATTAGGGCAGAGTAGATGGGGAGGAGAGAGTCCCTCAACCTCCTGGCCACTCTTCTTAATGCATCCTAGGATACTATTGGCCTTCTTGGCCCCAAGAGCACGTTGCTGGCTCCTTAGAGCGAGTCAGCGCTGGAATAAATGGCCAAAGGAAGCTCAACACAGGCTGGTTCCTGAGTCCCGGTGGGCAGAGAGCAGCTCTCTGCAGGCATTAGACCAGGCTGATTCCATCAGTCTGGGTAGCAAGGGAAATCCCAAACCAAGAATTAATTTTCTGTGCAGCAGCTGGGCTGCTTAGGCACATCACTGTACCCAGCACTCGCTCCTTTTCATTTTCCTGCGGGAAACAGCAGCAGCAGCCCTCCTTCTGTGCCACGTGTCACTGGGGAGCTCTCAATTTCCCTGCGCAGCTGGGAACATCTCTTAGCGGTGCCAGGTATCTCACCCCTGCAGTGTGGCCCTCAGGTACCAACGCTGTGGCCCCTGGGAGATGCACAGCCCTTGGGAGCAGCCTCTCACAGCCGTAGTGGTACCAGCCTGATCTGTGCTGCCGGCTGCATCGTCTCCCCGAGTGCCTTTTGCTGTAAGACAGCATCAGGGGATGAGTGCTGCAGGACCAGGAGCACCCACTGCTGGGTGGGCACCACGCTGGGGCCAGTCACCACATTTGTATTCTTGCTGCTCAGCTGGGCGTCAGCTTCCACGGCCGCTCTTGAGATGCGATTTAAAATCCTGCACACACGTTATTGCCATTCACCAAAAGGTATTTTGACAGGGCTCTGTGATACGCTAATTAGAAACAGTCACTTAAAATCCACATCTGAAATGCATTGTGGAATTGAGGTTCAAGGAGTGCAGGTTTGCTACAGACACTAGATTCCTAAAGAACAATTTCCCACACCTAAATAATGATGTTTTCCATCATGTTACATCCATTAGCTATAGCTTGGCAGTTGCATCCATCATAATATGCTATTTCGGGGAAATAAATGAGTGTATTTTTCTCTGTGAGAACCAAGGCAAAAATATCTTGCTGCTGAAATATTGAGCAGGTTTATACAGCTAGACCAAGTGCAGATTATTGCTCTAATATGTTGATTCAGCCGTTAACATACAGGATAGACTAGTCTGCTTGCTTAGAATCCTGCAACTTCAGAACTAACATTTTCATAGTTACTGCTTACTAAGTTTGCTTTTAAACTATGCAATTAGCCTTCTAGAAATGTTATTAAACAATATCATGACTCCACCAGCACCAGCCTGCCTGTATTTATAGCTGTTCCCAATAGCTGAGGCACTTTTTAGTCTCTTCATCTCAGGAGGGTGTCTGTTTTCCCTTTGCTTTTTAAAAGCATTTCAATTGAATTTCCTAAGTCCTTCCCCACCACATATGTGCCAGCAGGTCCCTGCTTTTCTGTTTCCAGAGTGGGGATTCGGGTAGTGCATTGCAGCAAGAAGAGTGACACGGCTCCAGACACATATGCCTTCCCTGGTCTCCGTGTGCCGTTGATGGGAAGAGCACTGACATTCCCGTCGTACTCCATCAGCATCATCTCTGCTTTGCGTCGGAGTGGGATGTGCTGCTTTGGTGGGATGAGCCAAGGAGGAGGAGCAGAGGAACATTTTGCTGTGCCCTGAGCAGCACCCCTCACGTGTGCTCCCCAGGTGTCCCTGGGTGCCTGTCCTCTCTCATTTTTCCATCTGTAAACTGGAAATGAATGCAGTTCATTGTCCAGCTTGTGAGGATTAACAAGTAACTTGCAGGACACCAGGTAAAAACTGCATCCTGCCAGTCTGAGGGGCCTCACCCAGTGCCTCTGAGGTTGGCGGGATTTGAAGTGGATTTACCACCCCCTGGAAGAAGGAGATGGTCCATCTGGGGTTGATTTAAAACTGGCCCAGGGGTTGATTTAAAACTGGCTGAGGCTGCTGATGTGAAACTGCTCCTCGCCTGGAAGGAAGAAGAGAGAGGAAACAGCGGCTGTCAGATGCTCCCCATGGGCACTGCTCGGCCTCTTTGAGCCCCTTGGCCCTCCAAGCAATGCTGCATCATCTGCTGGGGGTTAGGTGGACAATACTGCATGGGAATGAGCGATAAAATATACTACTTCTTCTGTTCTCTGGACACAGTATTTGTCAGCTGGGAATCCTTTTCCTGATCAACGTCGGGGAAAAAAATGCATTGGGAATTGTAGCGGGGTGTTGCTCTGCCTTGCTCATGGACTGACACCCGGGTGATGCTGTATGGAAATGGGTGTATGGGCAGTGGCTAGAGAACCCCAGGCTGATTGATAAACATCATGTAAACAGAAAAGAGTTTGGAAAATGTGCCCATTAGAGATTTTCAGTGATATAATCATAGGATATTTAAAAAGCTTGATTCTCAACTAGCCTAATCAAAGGGAAGTTCCTGAACCTCAGCTACAAAGAGAGACCTCATGCTGCAACAACACAAGCGCTAATCTCAGAGGCTTTAATAGACTACAAGAGCAAAAAGCGCTCCTGGAACAGCAACAGCAGACACCGCACAGGCCGAGTGAGCAGCAGAGAGAAGCAGGCTCTGGAACCAGCACCTTTCTTTGGCACACTGGGTGCTGATACAGGAGATGGGAAACACCAACGGGATCTTTTGCTTCCAACAGTGCTGCTCCCATTGATTTCTAAAGCAATAAAATTGGCCTTTAGCCAACCACTGCAAAGTTGCATAAAGCTTATTTGATGGATTGCACCTATCAAAACTCTGAGCGAGAGGCACAGGTACAATTAGCAGGCTACGTACAGGATCTTCTCTGCAATTTTTTCCTTGACATCATCAGTAATTACCTGCACTAAACATGCTGCTGCTGTGCGTGGGCTTGTCAATCAAGAGGCAGCTCAGACCCAGAACATCATAAATTCACTGTCATAAACTTTCCTGCCAGATTGAGGGAGAAGCGCTGTCAGAAGGGTACGTGGCATCTGCAGGGCTTCACATCCCTCCCCATGACCTTGCGGCTGAGGACGGGGAAGGAAATTACCACGGAGCTGTGCCACACGCACTGGCTGAAAATGCCAGTACTTCCAGCTCTCCAGAAGAGCCATCCCACAATTACCTTATGTGAGCCTGGCAGTTCCCTCCGCTGGAGAGATACAAGGTTATTAAGCAAATATGATTAATGAATAAAAGAACCTCTGGCACGCTGGAACGAGGCTCTGAGGCCTGCCGGGCTCTGGGAGGATTCGTCGGCTGGTGCTTTGGGAACTGCGTCAGGTTTCTGCGGTAATATGATTAACACGCTGTGTAATGGGCTAAATCCATCCCAAGCGTCCCTCTGGTTAAGCCTCTGCGTGGACACCTGGGATGAATTTGGCCCTTTTACAGTGGCTGAGCTTGACAAAGCCATATTGCTAAGCTGGAAGAAAGGAGGGTACCGAGTCACTGCTACAGCTGGCGAGGAGGTGGCAGAAAGCACGGAGAGGAGAGCTGGATCTGGGAGGGATCCAGAGCAGCCCCTGCTCTTGCCACCCTCCCAGCACATGGGGAGGGCTGTGGGGTTGGAGCAGATGTGTGCTGAGCCCATGTGCCTGCCATCCCCATGGCCGGCTGCCACGGCACGGCACCTCCCAGCCAAAGCCGTGGGACTTGGCCACGTGCTCGTCTGCCACACAGCATGGCTATCCCCCTCTCCAGAACACGAGGAGCTGCCAGACCTCACCGGCTGGAGGAACAGGAAGGATGGGGAGCATTGCCTTCCTTATCTGCGGGGCCAGATTGAGAGCAGCTGTGGGCAGATAAAGAGTGATGGGGATGGGAGGGAGGAAGGCATTTGCTTCCCCTGCAAAGCAAACTCTCCCTTTTCCCAGTGTATTCTGGCAGCAGCCGGGCTGCCTTCTAGGAAGGGAATCTTCTCTGCCTCAGGGGTAAAAGCAAGAGGAGGGATGATGTAAGAGCAGGACACTTGAGTGACTGAGTTGTTTATTTGCAGACTTCTGTTTTATCTCACTCTGTTGGGGCTGCTGCTGCTACTTCCTACCTCCCCCTGCCCAGAATGAGCATCGTGGCATTGGCATGCATGGCAGCATGGCCAGGAGCAGCCCAGCACAAGCCACAGCTCAGCAGCCAGGCTCAGAGGTCGGTCTTGCTCTGGTACTGCAATGCTCTTTCATAGGTAGGCTCCGTCCTGCTGTAGCATCCTGTACAGCATTAATTGCAATAGGGTATTTCTCACCCATTCTAATATACCTTCCATTTTGGGTGAATTCCATGATTTTGAACTGTTTTAATAATTTCCAGCAAGTATCTTTGTTTTCTAGCCTTGGATAGTTTCATGTGTGTGCTCATTGTGGTCCCTGACAGTTTGCTTTAGTCTTGTAATTACCGAGCGATCGCAAGGAATCGAGTCATGTAGAGGAACTGCCTAGAAAGGGATTAATCGCAACCAGACCTCGTTAAGATCCCATTGCCACACCAATTCCCCACACTTACAGAACCTGACCACAGTGTGAAAATTGATATTTATGCCGAGGAGTGTCAATACTCTGCCTGTGCACCACTCTCTGATTTACTGTCCTCTGGGGTTTGAACTCTAGTGCTGCAGGGAGATGCGCTGCTTGATTTCCAAGCCCCAAAAATGAAGTAACTGCCCACCCAGGCCCTTCAGCACCAAATCTGTTTAGCACATGAATGCCACTAGATTCTGCGGATGAGCAGCCTCCAGCTTTAAGTCGCTTGATATCTTGCAGTCTGATTCCTGCAAACTTGTCAAACCGGCTGAAAACAGTAGCAGAACAGCCAGATTTCAACAGAGATAGAAAGTCTGCTGCTGGGCATGATTTAAATTCATTCCTCTTGGCCTGTGCGCTCCCTCCATCCTGCTGGGTAATGGGGGACAGCCTCAGTGCACTGGTGACAGATTTCCAAGGAGGCCAAAACCATTGGGGAAAGTTTTTCCAGAGGTGAGGTGACTCTCCAGGGTTGGCTGGGAGTGGTCTTCTCGCCAGGCAGAGCGTCCTGTGGCTGCTTGAAGAGAGCTCCCTCCCCAAGGAATGGGATGGGTTTCAGAGTTTGTTGAAAAATGATAAAAATCTCTCTTAGTTACCAGTTTTATGACACAACAAAATAGAAGTTTTTGTGATATTTTCTACAGTGGAAAAACTCTGTGAAAAAGTGTCTGCTGGCTTTGAAAGTCACTTGCTTCAATACTCTTAACAGATGGACGGCTGCTCACAGCGATGTGGCTGGTCTGTGCTTGCAACCCTTTAGCTCCCGTGGAGACATACCTGTTTAGTTAGGAAAGAGCAAGTTCTGCCTCAGATTGTGGCTGTGGCCTCTGGGGCATGAGGGGTGCAGGCAGGAGAGCAGGAACCCGATGCCCCACACCTGGCAGGGCACAGTCTGCCCAGTGCCTCCCGGTACCCAAGGCACCGGTGTGACATTTATACTCTGCAGCTCTTCTATGGGATGCTGCTGTGTCTTGGGTGGAGCATCTTGCTGAGAAGGATGCCAAGGCACACTCAGAAGAGCAAGGGAAATGGGTACTAAGAATTTTAATGATTCTGGTTTGACCAATAATGGATCTGTTAATGTAGTCTCTGCAACTAGGAAAGACAGGTTTATTTCTGTACCTCTCAAGAGACAGGCTGGAGCTATTATAATGTTGTTGAGCTATTATTATAGACAGGTATTAAGGCTGAATGAAGAAGTTGAGTGTTATGAGGGTGTACAAAAGAGAAACCTTAGAGGTGCACAGGAGAAGTTTGGGGAAGCAATGGTAAGGCATTTGTAGTGGGAAGGGGCTGCTTTAGCTGTAGGGCCAACCGAAGCTAGAGACGATAAGTAAGTCATCTCTGAACTCCTGACAGGGTGGGTAAAACATTTTCTTCTGACATACAGCTGATACATGAGGATTCCTACAGGGAGGTGAGCCAGGAGAGCTGGCCACATGCATCCTACTCATCAGATCTCTAAACGCAGTTGTGCTTTGTAGCGTTAAGTACAGGTGAACTCTGGGAAGAACCCACCTGGAATTGCACTTCTTATGGGCCTTTGCAAAAATAGTGTTGTAGTCTGCAAAGCCCACATATTAGGTGTGAGCGAGTGTGCAAAGCCTTTGAGGTTCAAATTCAACCGTCCAGCTGGAGGAGGGAAGCTTGATGAGAAGGAAGGATGCCAGGTGGAGGTGGTGCGTGGAGAGGATGTTGCCAAACCCAGTGTGGGTAGAGTCTTGGATCCACTCAAAGCTTAGAAGCATTAAACACAGTGGGATACAGAAGCTGGATCTTTTTCCGGCAATCTGAACATCTACCACAGGGAGTGGAGCCAGGGCTGTGACACATGAGCGCAAAACATTAGTCAGAAAGGACAAGTGGAATGTGAAAAAACACCAGAAACTCCCAAAGTGGGTCAAATTCCTTGATGCATCTAACAATAGATGTAGGACGGGACGGGCAGGGTCGATGTAGCTGCATACCCTCCCATGCCTCCCAAAACCTGTGCCCTGATTCCATCGTGGTGAAATTCAAAGCAGGTGGCTGGAATCGTGGAAGCCAGAGGCTCCGGCTGTGCCTCCTCCACCCGGGCCTGCCTGGCATAATGTTAGCTTCACGCCTGAGCAAGGAGAACGTAGCTCATTAAACTTGCAAACCTGCCTTGCGCTAGCCCTTGGGTATTTAGGACTGCCGGGTCTCTGGGGCAGGATGCTCTAATGCTACTTTTACGCCACATCTACCACAGCGAGGCCTCCTTAATTGGCTTGTGGTTCCCACCAGCACTGCAAGCAAAGAACAGGCGATGGAGAGAAATCTGCCAGCATCACAGCTACTGTTTGGTGCTGGTGTGACGTTAGTTCACATGCTGTCTCTCTCCCCAAAGACAAACCAGCTGGGTAGCCAAAAAGGTCTGCAGGGAGGATGAGCAGCAAAATCCAAGCACAAGAAGCATGGGCCACAAGCAGTCTTAATCTGCAGGGCATCCCCCTGCCCAGTCTGGTTTCTCCCCTGAGTTTTCAGTAACATGGGGGAACTTGCAGTGAATTTTTCTTTTTTTTTTTTCCTCGTAATTTTAAAAAACTAGCTCCCCCCTTCCCTGCTTTAATCACTTTAAAACAGCCCCAGAGGAGTGAGACTAGGGTAAATAAATGTGGGAAGCAGGGGAGTTCTTGAACTGTTAAAGAAATCAATATAAATCACAGCGTAACCTTGCCCTGATATCTTCCTTATCACCTCTGAGGCTCTACCTGCCTTTGTCTAACAACAATCTCAGTTAATTAGATAATTAATCTAATTATCTAATTAGGTGGAATTGCTAATAGCTATTCCACCTAATTAGGCCAGTGGCTGTATCTCAGCAGCGGCGGTTCTCTCTTTCTGGCTAACCCTCCACCTTCTGCCATGCCTGAAACCAGGCTCTGACACAATTCATGGCTCTTTGTTTGCTTTAACCAAAACCACCTGGGAATGGTTTTACATTTTCATTCGGGCTTTCCTTGAATAAAAGCAAGGTGGCCACTTGGAAAGTAGAAAAGGAAGTTCTCAGGAGAAGGTTAAATTTTTAGCAATAAATGCAGGAAGCTCTTCATTTTTATTTATTTTTTTTTTTAATTCATTCTCCTGGTGTAAGTTTAATTTTAGCTCTGATCACAGCAACCTGTTATGAATTGATCCCGGGGAAAAAATTGCTCCAAGGCTGGGAAAACAATGTAAGAAGTGCTTTTTTTTTTTTCCTCTTTATTTGGACAAGTTTGGCTAACTCATGACTGCAGTCCCAAACATGGTCTCCTCTCCTGAAGAAATGCAGGTTATTTTCTTGCTGCAGCTTTCCCAGTCTGTCCTGTGTGCAATGGTGTGAAGGAGCCAGCCAGAATTAAAACCAAACTGAGGCTGTTGGTCTTCCTGGCAGCAGAGTCCCAGCGCTCATCTCTGCAGGGATGCTGTAGCTGGCAGCACCATGACACTAGTTCTGGAGTGGTGATGACAGCACTGCTGTCCCTGCAGGAGCTGTGGATGCCTTTGGGGCTGCAAAGCTCCCGTACAGCACTCACTGATGGTTCCCCCCTCCCCTTAATGCCTTAATTGGATTTAAGGGCATTTTTGTACATTCCAAGACAAATTGACAGCTGTCTGTAAAACAGGCAGACAGACTTGACCCTGGGAAAAGATTGATGTACCCATGCTTTGCATCCAGAGCTCTGCTTTCTCAGGATCCCACCTACCACACCAGCCTAAGTACAAGAAAAGCCATTCAACATCTGATCGGCCAAGAATTTAGACTCTTCCAGCCCTAGGAATGTTTGATGACTCACACCATCACTACCCATTGCTGGAGAACATGACTGGAGCCCCTCTGGTGCCTACAGCCATGGCAGGCACCACTTGGTGTAGCGCTTGGAGAAGGAGGCGTTGGGCTCAGAAATCAGTGCTGTGTGTCACAGAGTGCACAGGAATCCTGGCTGCAGTCTGGGTGAGGTAAACTGGCCAGGTAGGTTCTGGACGAGCATTTTTACAGTAGACCGCTTCTCTCTCCTGGAAATGCTTCTTTCCCATCAAACTCCCAGGTTAATCTGCTGCAATAGCATCCAGACCTCTGATCTGGTTCTGGGGAGAATGTCCTTCTGCCTACACCCTCCTGAATGCTGGGCAACAGATGACTCCTTGGCTTTTCAATTTGATTGCTCCGTGTTTTGTTGTTGGGTTTTTGGTTGGTTGGTTGTTTTTTTTTCTTTTTTTTTTTTTTTAATATATATATAAAACTGAAGCACCATAAAATGCCTCCTTGGGGTAGTTTGATTTTTTTCTTAAAAAAAAAAAAAAAAGTTATATATATTTTTGAACTGCTTGGAGCAAAGTTCTCTCAGCATTCTCATTTTGAAACCCCCATATTGAGGTGTTTATTACAGCATCGTGAAAATTCACATTTAGTTGAAACTTGGCAAATGTTTTTTGGCTTGAAGCAAGTTTTCTTTTGAAGGAGTTTACTATTAAGTGTTTAAGGTTGGTTTTTGGGTTTTTTTCTTTCTCTGTATTTTTCTTTTCAAAAAGCAACACCTTCCAGAACTGGGTTCAGACAGAGTAGGCCAGCTCTGCAGCAAGTGTGAAAGCTGCGAGTCAAGCGCAGAGCTGCAGCCATTCATGCTTTTTTTCTGACATCTGTTAAGGGAATGGGAGGAAGGGAATTCAGCTGTACTCTGCAAGAAAAGAAGCTTTGTAGTTGTTGTTGTTGTTGTTGTTGTTTTGGTGAGTCCTGAGTAGCTGCACTCCCATCAGATGCTGGTGATCCTACTGCCAGCTGCACAGAGCACGGCACCTCTCATTGCCTGGAGCTGGTCCCTCCACATGGGCTCCTGCACAAGCCAAATTTGCTGTACTTGTAAGAAAACGGAGTGCGTGGCAGGTTTGTTGCTGTTCTATGGCTTAGATTGAACGATCCCTGGCATGGGCTGGGATCATGTTGTTACAGTTCCAGTGAACTAAATGCAGTTACTGCTGATCTGGTTTGTGCTACGGCCTCAGCGTCATTGCCACACTTTGCTTTATACTCACATGCTTGTCGTCTTTTTCAGGTGTGCAGACCCATGCAGGTAAATAACTGGGTTTATACAACCTGTGTTAGCAAGTTGCCTGTCCCACGGAGCCAGGAGTCACCTATGTGGTCCTCTGTTGGGAAGCAAGTCTTGAGTCATCCCTGCCCTGCCCAGAAGACTCACTACAAGGTGGCAGGAGAGTGCACACAGAGCTATTGTGGAGAGGCTCTTCCATGTCCCGTATTTCTGCGTGCTGGGTGGGTGTGTGAGGGACAGCCCAGGAACTGGTTGGTGTCTGGCACTGGTGAGAAATGGCTGTTGCTGACCAGCATGGGTCCCTGGCTGCCCGTGGGAGCCCAGTGGCACTGCCAAACTCCTCTGCTCCTTTTCAGCCTGCAAGCTTTGGGATGGGTGAGGATGAGGATGGACAGCCAGATCTCAGGCAGTGCATCAGTTGGGCCAAACTTAACAGCCTTATGTCTCCATGTGGAGGGGGGAAACATCTCCAGACAGAGACAGGACTTCCCTGATGCCTAACCCTGAACCCAAATGGGATATCTTCTGAGATTATGAAATACTGCAGACAGGGTTGGGTTTGTTGGTTTGGGTTTTTTTTTTTTTCCACTTCCAGTATCTAGCAGCTGCCAGAAGGGGAGGTATGAAGGCTCAGGAGTAAGCCTGCTTTCTCTGGCTCTATCTTGCAACTTTAAGAAGTTTGAAGAGGTTTGATCACCACCCTTACCCTTGCTTATTTATCAACTTAGTCTCCACTCGAGAGGTTTCCTGGTGCCCTACCTGAGCTGGATCTGCTCACGGGACCAAGCTGGCTGGCTGCCATGGCAGTGCTCACTAGAATACGAAAAAATAGCCTTGGTACTTTTGGTCCAGTCCTGCTGGTACTTTCTCAATTTTTGCTCTCTTGTGGAAGTTGCCACAAGAGAATTATGCTTCTGCTGTGAAGATATGAACTTATTGCCACCATTTTGTATCACAGGTAGGACAATTTCACTGCAATATTTAGGATACCTCACTGGAATACCTGCATCTGGACAAGTGTGAGTTTGGCTTTAACTGTACTGGGGATTTTCAGCCCCTTCCATAACACGTCATTTACTTAGATGAGTGAGTTGCAGTGTTGACTTGTTGGTGTCCCTTTCTCTCTCTTCTCCCATGTTATCCTAAATTTTAGTTTTGGTATTTTCTTAGATACTACTTTTTAACACTGTGCTCCCATGTATCATTGCTATGCAGATGTTACACAGATCTATTTACCATTTTCCACTTGCCACGTTTCATTAGTCTGCTCAGGAACTTTGTGTCTTTTCTCGTGGCAGTCTTCGATCTTCTACAAACTGTGTGGAGCTGGAAGATGAAGGGTGCTTTTTTGTGGTTGCCAGCATCTAGCACAAATGGGGAGGCAGATTTGGAGACGTTGCTTGTTTCTATGGATAATAATCAATAAGACCCATTAGGGAGACAACTACATACATCACTAAACTTTGACCTCTGCTCTCCAGAGCAGTCCCAAGATGCCTATTCATATGCTGGTGACATCCAGATTGCACTATTGCAAAAGCCTCTTTGCTTGGGAGGGGATTACAGATTTAAATTGCACGGCCTCTGCTATCTGTAGAATACAGCGTCCAGGATGCTTAGCTACAGCCTCTAGTTTTTGTTGGCATTCTTTTCTCCTCACCAAGGTTCATAGGGTAATGCTGTTGCACACATAGTTTTTTTATGCCTCTCTACCTTTTCATGCTGTTTTCTCCTCCTTGTCTGTCTGGCATTTTAAGGGTTTGTAGGTCCTGGAGATTCTTGGCACTGGTTGTTGCTTGCTCCTCATCTTTCAGATCCTTTTTCTACTATGTTTTTCTTTGGCAGGCTGTTTCTGATAGAAAGTTTTTTGGCTTGCTGTTTGAAGTTCCTGATAGTCGGCATTTGATCACTTGCTAATTCAGTTCTAAAACTACTCTCCAAAGAACTCATGAAACACTATCTATAAATAGACTATATTAAAAAAAATAAAGGAAACTTTAAAAATACTCATATTTTGCTGAATAGAGGAAGTTTTAAGTTTTCTGGGCGGAAAAAAACCCTACATATCAAACTTGGAAGCAAATCAGAAATCCCTGGGAGTTTGAGAAGCCCATTTCTAGGCACAAAAGCTGGGTGAAGCATTTTCTTCTCCCTGTACCTCTCCCATTCCCTTGAGAGAGCAGCCACTGAAATCTGTGGCTAGAAACAAGCCGGATGAGATTATTTGGTGTGAGTGGGTGAGGAGGGAGAGACAGGACTCTGATGACAGCAGTAGGGTCTGACCTCAGCAAGATCACAGGAGCAGGAGGGACCGTGTGAGCCGCTCAGCTGTGTGAATCCTGTAAAGATGGACCTTGATCACTTACACTGAGTGCCTTTCCTTCTCCTATTGAGAGGCTATTTCTTTTCCTTGCTCCTCTGAAGGTTAGAAACAGATGTCTGGTTTCCAGCCTACATGTCCAGCTTAGATCAGCTGTGGTCTTCTTTCTTGTCTGCTAGCTCTTTTATGGCTGCAATGTGCTGCCTCCTTCCCCAGTGTATTTTAAAGAGTGGTCATATCCCCTCCCAGCCTTTGTTTCCCCATGCTAAGCAAGTTCACTTTATAGAGACTTCTCTCATAAAATAGGCTTTCTATTCCTCTGACCATCCTAGAAATTCTTCTTCGTGCCTGTCCCAGCTTGAATGCTTTTTTTTTTTTCTTCAGATGGAGAATTGTTTGGAGCATAGTAATTCCAACAAGATCTTGCCTGTGCACTGTACAGTGCTTCTCTGTCTCTATTCATTGGTACTTCTTCCGATACCCTCTGCTTGACTCTGACCTTTTCAGGAGCTAAGTCACACCAGTGGCACACAAAGAGCTGAGACAGGTCTTCTCCCTCCTGTGTGCCATACCAGTGAGCTTCAGCTCCAAGTCAGAAAGCTTTATTATAAACACCCAGCTGCCTAAGTCAGTAACACTGTATTTCATCCCATTTCCATTTTGCTCTCTCTCAAAGTTACTCTCTTCTTCCAGTGTGAAATTCTGCTTCTCATCTTCAGGTTATTAGCACAACCGCTCCTGTTCCTAATGGAGTCACTATGGAAAATACCAAGCACTGTTCATCCCAAGGCAGTTTTTTGAGGAACTCTACCAACAATCCTCCTCCAGCCCCGTGGTTCTTCTTGCTTCATCCCTTCCCTACTTTGCCATGCCTGTGCTCCCAGCGCAGCAGAAAATACCCCGTCTGACCATGCAGCTGAGTCTTTACCGAAGCCTGGAGAACAGAGCACTGTGCGGTAACTCTTATCATTTGTTTCTTTCCCACAATTATCAGGAAAGTCTCTTAGCGTCCCTGTATTAATCTTGTTAATTCAGTACGTTTTGCTGGAGCACGGATAAATCGCTGTGCTGCACCAGGGCCATCCATCAGCCAGTTCTGTGTTTACACAAGCCCAAGCTTTTCCCCAAAAGCTTACGAATTGAGCCTGGGCCACGTTTTCAAAGGTGCTGTCAAGTGCTAAGTGAGACTTCCAAGAGTAGTTTGCTCCTGACATCTCGCTGGCATCGGCACCTGAAGCCGATGGCAGTTAACACTGTGCTTTGAAAGCAAGAGAGGCTGTGGTTAGTTGGCCACCAGTGTCTCTGGCCAACGCATGCTTTCTGGTTTGGTATTTTGGTTTGTGGTGAAGACTTCCAGGCTTCTGAGCACAGGCTCCTGTTTCCCTTGCCAAGGATGTTCTTATGGTATGGCAAACATTATGCTGCTTTGTGTGAAGTCCGCTGACTTTCACACAGCCTCTTTTTCTTCCACCCGTTGACATCTCCTCATCCTGGAAACCTGGGGAGGCCAAACACATTTAATCCCATTCAGCAGGACACAGGGAAATGAATGCTGACTGTTAAGGTGCTCTAGTGTAGCTGGCTCACAATTTCTACCCTCAATTGCTAATTTCCCTTTCCACCCACTTCTACTAAAAGGTGCTAATTGTGTGGTGATACGCAACTTCCCTGCCCCAGAGAGCAGCAGCATCACTTCTGATCCTTTCGCGCTGGCTGAACTAATAGAGAGACCTGTGTCCTATGCCTGATTCCCATTCCCGTGTAATAAATCCCTTATTAAATCCACAGAAAAGCCATTTACTAGTGGTTAGACTTCAGGCTGCTCAGGACAGCAGTCACTTCTGAGAAGTTACGCACATCTGATGCAAAATTACAAAAATGCACGTTTACCGCAGCGACCACCGGGCTGAGAAGCTCAAGTTAATATTTATATTTGGCATTGAACCCTATGCACAAATACTGACTTTGGCTGTGTGAGTGTCATCCGGGTCTATTTTATAGTCAGTTTATGCCACTGGTTCGGGTGCGGGGAATTATCCCTGTGCTCGCAGCACCCCAGGTTTCAGAGGTCTCACCACGCTGAAGGGGCTACTGAAAGGGTGCTTAGCTCAGGGGCGTGCCTCTGAGCATCCTTGGCCGGCAGCTCTGTGGAGGGTATGGACAGCCTGTTTGCGCTGTTGGCAGCCTGTTTTCAGGGCTGAAGTAAAGAAGCAGGAGCAGCTGAGATGCTGCTGGGGTGAGGGACAGTTTGGGGGAGGGGGTTGAAGATAGGGAGGTTGAGCCAATGCAGAAGGGTAATGATTTCTCATTCTTTTCTTATCCCAACTCATCCCCTCTCATCTCTGTACTGGACATGAAGGATGTACTGACGTGCAGCCACAGCTTTGCTGGGCAAAGCCATTTGTGCATGAGCTCCCAGAATAGGTGGTGGCAACCAGGTTGGCCCAAAAGGCTTGTGCCCAGCTGCTGTGAGCGTGCCTGCCCTGCAGCTGTGTCTCTTTTCATGTCTTGGAAGCATCTGCAACCTGTGTCTCCTTATGAGGCTTTTGTCATCAAAAATAGAGACAGTGCAGGAAGGGGAGAGGGGGAAAGGAGTGGGTTAACAGGATCCTCTCCCAGTTGAGAGTGCTCTCAAGCAAGCAGTTGCACACAGTTGCCAGTGATGAGAAAGGGGCATCTTCTGGAGGCAAGAGTGGGAATTTCTTCAGGTGGAGGTATCATCAGATGAACAGCACTGTGGAGCCCCAAACATTTACCTGGAATGAGTTTGGTTTGAAAACTTGGGCCGTAAATTCATGTGTGAGCCTAGAGATTTACTCCTTTCACTTCTCAAATGCAAACTGCTGGAGTTAACGAGAAGTGCTCAATGACTTGCCCAAGGCTGCCTTATGAGCAAGCAAGAGCCCTAACTCCATTAAAAATCCCCAAATGCTCAGCGGTCGTCACTGCCCCTGCCACCTTGATGAATTTTAAGGCTGGCAGGATAACTCATGGCGCTCACACCACAGTGATGTGGAAGAAACACCCCACCAAGGCAGCTGTCATTTAGTTTGACTGTAGTTTTAGCCCTGATTTCTGCCGATGGTTCCTTGGTGCATCGGTGTCTGGAGGGGTGAACAGGGAAGTGCTGCCTGCAGGATGCAGCATCTCAAAAGCTCCAGCTGGACTGAGGTGTGAGGCCCCCAGCAGCCACAGCACTTCTCCAGGAACTGTCTGTGAAGGCAGAGACACCTGACTGTGGCCTAAAGAGAGTATAACAAACTGGGAATGATCACCTCACGTAGCATGTAGGTGATTGAATAAGTCACACTACACTTGGGCTGCCAAGCTTTAAACATAGGACTTTGAAAGCTCTATTTGCTGAAGAAATAAGCCTTCCAGGGGAATTGATAATCAAGGATGGAGTAGGTTTTTGGAAAGAAAACAACTTTTGCTATGAAAACAGCAATGCTGAAACTTTTGGGAGGAGATGAAATGCTTTCTAAAAATCAGCCGTAGCTCCTCAGTGCTTCTGCAATAACTTTGTGCCTGTGGTGGCTGTTGCTCTGCTTGATGCAGTAATGGGGAGCTAAGGGAAGCAGCTCTGGCAGAAGATGTGAATCAGACCATGCTTAGATCGCCTCTTGAGTCAAAATTTCAGTGCTTTCTGCCTCCCTGTGCTTCTTCTCAGGTTCTCCACTGACCTCATCCCCAAATGCAGCGTTCTTGTTGTCCCCATAAGCATCATTGGCATAAAGTTCTGGTAGTGACTGCACACCAGGACTCTGCGCTTACAAGACCCTGTGATCACTGCTGAGTTGCTGTTCCCACACAGATTCCCAAAGCAAACGTTACTGCTGTAATCTAAAAGAGCAAAAATGTTTGGAAAACAGCAGATGCAATGGGAAAATGACACTTCCTACATGTGATAATTGTGCAACCTTAACTCTGCCCTTGGAGTATGTCTGCTTCTCGACGTATTGTTCGGGAACTTGCATGGCATAGAAAAAAAGTCATTGGGAGTCTTCGTCTGTGTGAACTGTGGTTAAAGCGGTTGGTGGAGGTGCTGGCAAGGGTTAAATTACCTGTGTGGGGATGAGGGGGCTGGGTAGGGTAAGTAGATTACATGTAGCTATTAAGTCTGGGCAGGTGACACTGTCAGCATGATTTGTCTGTTAAGATGGGCATCGGTGGAGAGGAAAAAAACCTCTGTGGCTTGTGAGTGAGTCCAGGTCACTAAAGCTTTAAAGCACAGGACGTGGTTATGTTTGCCTCCTGCCACGGTAGAAGTGTATCCTGCCTTAAGCCACTTACATTGGTTTGCTTTGTAGTTAACAATTTTCTTTATTTTATCCTTGTATTCAGCCATAAGTTAACTTTACTCAGACTGTCCTCACCCTTGCCCTGCTTGCCACGCTCTCAGGCACAGCCCTGTGCAGCCCACAGGCATCCCTCCTGTCTGCTGTGGTTCTTGCCTGGGCGTGAAGTTTGCTTTTCAGTTAGCTTGGCTTAGTTGCCACTGAGAAACTGGGAAAGCACGGCAAAAAAACATCTGCGCTGCAAGGCTTGTGCTCATGCACCTAGGAGTGGTTGAATCGACTTCTGTCTTTGCTCGTCACTCATTACCCCATCCTTCCCCACCTCTGCATTGCCCCCCAACTCCTCCACTGCCGAGGAACCGGCCCTGTGCCAAAAGTGGCTCTGCAAAGATGGCAAGGGCTTGTCCTCGGTACATCGCCGGCCAGCCTCCCACACCAGCTGCCAAGGGGCTTTTGCCACAGGCCTACAAGGGTAAGGGAGAAACTCGGGGCTGGACGGCTGGTTTTTGGGAAATGCCACTTCTTGCCATCTCGGGAGTTTTGCAGAACCACAGCTTGTGCTTTCGGTGGAGTTGAAGGATCATTGAGGGATTGATGGGGATGCTTCTGGAAGGACTGTGGAAATGCCTCTGGCTCCGTACAGGCTGGTGACCTGACCCCAAGCGGAAAGGCAACTCCTAAAGGCAGCGGCCGAGGCATTAGTGAGGGCACAGGGAGCCCGTGCCCGGGGCAAGGGCATGGAGCAGGAGTTTGCTCCCGGCTGCTGCCCAGACCCACGGAGTAACTTCGAGTGCAGCCGCCCGGCGGGGCGGGCAGCCTTTGGCCGCCCTTCCCCTCACGGAGCGGGCCTTATGCATCGCCAGTCCCCCGCTGACTGCCGCCGGTACCTGCTGCCCCTCCCGGAGCCCGCTCCCGCCCGGCGGGCAGGAACGGGGCCACACGGCTGCGCTCTCCCCTCACGGGCTCCCGCCTGCAGCAGGCCCTAGAGCCGCCGGCCTCAGCCCCCGCTCCCCCAGGGACGGGCAGGCAACGAGCCCTCCGAGGGGTAAGGAAGGGGCCGAAAGGAGCCAGCTCCCCCTCTCCCCTCCCCTCCGCCGCGGCGAGGTCCCGGTGCGGGAGGCAGCGCCCGCGGCGCCGAGAGGAAGGAGGGGGAGAGGGAGGCGGCCCGAAGGGGCTCCCGGCCGGGGGCGGGGGTGGGCCCCGCCGGGAGGCGGCGAGGAGCGGTGCGGCGCGGGGGGCACTCCCCGCTCTCCTCCCCGCCAGGGCTGGTGGCGGGGCCGCCCCCATTGGCCGCGGCGCGGCGGTGAGCTCCGCCCGCCGGAGCGGCGCGGGGAGGGAGAGGAGGGAGGAGGAGAAGGAGGGAGGGCGCCGGGCTGCGCTGCGCTGCTAGTCTGGAGCGGAGCCTGGCAGCGGCAGGAGCGGCGGCGCGGGGGTGAGGAGCAGCCGGAGCCCGCTGGACGGAGGCAGCCCCGTCCCCCTCCCCTCCCCCTCGCCTCTTTCTTTGTGCGCAGGGCAGGGGCGGCCCCGATCCATGGTCATGGGCGACAAGAAGAGCCCGACCAGGTAGGGGCAGTGGCGGCGGCGCCTTTTCCTTTCCCCGGGCCCTCTCCGTGGCGGCCGGGTGCGTGGAGCCGGCGGCGAGGGCGGCCGGCGGGTCGCCCCCGGGGGGGAGGTGGCGGCGGCGTGAGGGCGTCGCGCCCGGTGTTGCCCCTGGCGCGCGTGTGTTTCCGCAGGCCGAAGCGGCAGCCGAAACCCTCCTCGGACGAGGGCTACTGGGACTGCAGCGTCTGCACCTTCCGCAACAGCGCCGAGGCCTTCAAGTGCATGATGTGCGACGTGAGGAAGGGCACCTCCACACGGTGGGTCGCCGGCGGCGGCTGAAAGGGAAGCGGGTGTGTGTGGGGGGAGCCGTTGGGCGGCCTCCCGCCGCTCCGGCGTGTGAGGGAGGGCGGCAGTGACAGGAATCAGGTCACGTTTACCGGGGAGCCCCGGGTGGGGGGGACATTCCCCTGTCCCGGGGCTCCCCGGTAAATGTGACCCAAGTCAGAGAGCGGTGCGCCGGCGTGTGTGGAAATACCAGGAAGGGCATAACTGCCTATACAGCCTAACCCCGGAGAGGCCGTGCCCCTCGCAGGAAGGAGAGCCATCCCCTCGGGCGTGCCTGCTAAAAAGACACTCGGCTTCTAATGTTTGGGGTTTATTTATTTTAAACTCTTTTATTTTTCTATGAGTTTAACTTTGACTCATAAATACATTTTTTTTAATTTTTTTTTTTTTAATTTGGCTTTCATCATAGAGCATCATGGTGCAGGTTTCTGGGGGATGTAGGGGTGGGTTATAACCCTTCACTGCTTAGGGAGGAGGAATTGTTGGTTAGATAAATTGTGCCGTATGGAAGTGCCACCTGCGTATCCGTGACTTCCCAGGAGGACCTCTCTATGCACCCGCTGGAAAGCTTGCAGTGCATTACCTAGTTCCTGCATCTGACAGTGTTTCTCAGTATTGTGACCGAAATGTGCATGCTTGGGGAACGGAGTCTTTTTCTAAAACCAACAGGAGTGCACTTGTAGCAATTGTATGCGAACTGAGGAGAATATTGCTAAAGAGTTCTTTGTTACAGTTATCATACCTATGGCTTAATCCCATCAGCAAGAGAGTTTAAGTGGCAATGAAAGTTGCAATCCTATCACAAACTGCAATTACTATTCTAGGTATCTGTCAAAGCAGTGCTGAATATGATTTGCAACAAATGTTAACCTGTCTGAAATTGTAAGTGCACGGTTGGGTCCAATTATCTGATAAAAAAAGATTCATCTTTATTTCTAGTGTTGATTTCCTAGACATATGAAAACCAGAATCAATGTTGAAAGAACTTTTCATAACTTCAGTTTTGATTACTAGGTTGGTTTGTTGTTTGTTGTTGGTTGGTTTTGGTTGGTTGGTTGGTTTTGGGGTGTGTGTGTTTTGTTTTGGTTTTGTTTCTTTTTAAACTGAGGAAATCGGTGAGGTAAACACACTAAGAGGAATTGTATCTGTCAGTGTGATTTCCAGTTATAACAATGGCATTGTGTTCATACTGCAGGTAGATGTGTTACAGATTGGCAATATTCAGCAAAATAATACCGCTGAAATAATGCAGAAATCTTTAAGATAGCACAAATAAAGCCTCTTTAACCTTCAGTCAGTTCGATAGGCAAAGTCAGTTTAAAATTGTGCTTTGTTGCATTGGAAACTCAGTTGGAAAAAAGCACTAAAACTTTAAAAAAACATGGAAAAAATAGAGTCCTGAGAAATCAATATTATTATTGCCTTATTTTTTTCCCCACTTGAATATTTAATGATTTTTTAAATATTTTAGCAGCAGAACGTCTTTTTTTGCTTGTTTGGTTTTTGTTTGTTTCCACTTTCTCCCCCACAGTAATCTAGCATGCAGAGCTGTAGTTTGATACATTGATTTTTGTTTCTCTACTTAAACTCTGAAACAATGTATAGCTGAGTAGATTTATAGGTTTCTTTTTCCCCATAAGGTTTAAGTGGGTTGCATTCTCACACGTCTGCAGGATTTACACATGGCATGAGATAAATAAAGGTTGAAGTTTTAAACCAGGCAGTTTTAGGCCCCAATTCTGAAATGAGATTTCAGCCAGCAGGTAGACCTTTGTGTCTATAGAGAGAATCATTAGGGTGCTTAAGACACACACAAAGCTATTTGGGTGTTTTGTTTCCTCTGTTCCTTGGTTGTTTTTGTTTTTTTAAGGAGCTGGAGTCCAAGGGACCAAATTGGGGTCTTGTTAAAACATTTGCTGATATTGCCTATACAACAAAATGTTTCTTATCAGTGTTGGTCGAAATAACAGTGGTTTGATGACACTGTGAATGCATTATTTATTTATTTTAGTCTTCCATTTTGAAGCTTAAGGTTATACGGAGTTGATGCCTCAGCACCGTTCTTAGTGTGCGATGGTTCTTACTTCCAAATGTGTAGTGCGTTTTGTTACTGATGAGCGCTTTGTCTAGAAGACACCATGAAGCACTGTCATTTTAGTTCAGAGAAGTCTTGTTTCTTTGTGGTGGACAGTTTAATGTGTGCTTCTCCATGTTAAAATTCACTAAATGCAACCACATTTGCGGATGGAAAACCAGGCAATCATAGTCGGGTTTAGTGGTTTTTAAGGCCACTGGAAATTAGGTGCTAAGTTGATTAAAACAATTGTACCTTTTTGTACTAGTCATGTATGATTAACTTCACGGAAATATTTTCAGGTGTGGGATAGGGT
The DNA here is from genome assembly GCA_033439905.1 of Ceryle rudis. Classification (NCBI taxonomy): domain Eukaryota; kingdom Metazoa; phylum Chordata; class Aves; order Coraciiformes; family Cerylidae; genus Ceryle; species Ceryle rudis. Next base: position 90,265 of record JAAGNO010025930.1, read on the forward strand.
TTGTGGGTGTTTTCACTGTTGAATAATTTCTTCTATCTGAAAGAATTATCTTTTATGCCAGAGGCTAAACATGGATTATGATCTTTAACAACTGGTGGAACTGTTAAGATTAGTGGAAATAATTCTTATGAACTTCTTGATTACATTTCAACATAATTCTTGATCGAATTTTCAAAGCAGATTGGATCATAGAGTGAAATTAACTTTGTCCATGGCAGTATCGCCTTGGGTGGTTGAACTGGGCTTGTGCTTCGGAAATCCTGGATGCTGGAGGAAGTGGTGTAACTGATTCCCAAGGTAGCACTCTTTTCTTTGGGTTAGTACTAAACCAGTGTGGTGCCAGTTAGATGTGCCATGAGTCAGATGTAAAACTAAGATCCTATCTGCCAGTTGGAAATCCCTTTACCTTTTACTGTACAACCGTTGCCAGACTTTAATTTGGTAATGTCACTGAGGATTTAAAGTCTCCCTGTAGACATGGCTTTCTTATTTACTTTCTAACTAAATTGTCCTGTATTGTTGTGTGGGTACTGAGAAATTACTATGTTCCTCTTCATAGGAGACTGTACTGAATATAGTAATTTTCTATATGTGACCTTTAAACCACTTTCAAATCTTTCTAGATGAAAGATGTTGTGTAACTGTAAGAAACCTAGGGCTGTAATAATCATTCCTTACTTGGACAAATCTCCTGCTGAAGTTCATTAGAAGCATGAGTAAGGAATGCTGAATAGAACCCTAATGTACTGTGTTATAGAGGGAACTGGTAACAAACTCTATATTTAGGTTGCCTAATAGTTTCCATTATAAAGAAATTTTATAATCTCCTTGAGGAGCTCTATTGTTTGCAAAAGCCGTTGAAGTTTGGCAAGAGGAAGAGTCCTTAGGCTAAATAAGTGGTTTGATTTCCTTGCCCCATGAAATTGTTTTAGCTTTGCTGAGACATAAACACTTGAAAATCATGATTCTGGCTGTGTCACTCGTGTTGTATGCAGAAGTAAAGTAATTGCTAGAACACTGAAAAAGCTTGGATCACTGTGGAAACAACAGTGGCAATAATACTGTGCTGAAAACCCAGAAGGAAATTATTTGGCTCCTGGGAATGTTATAGTGGGGTTGCTGAACTTGGTCTGATTCTCACAGTTACTGCTTTGCCAAAAGTAAGTTGCCCCCATAGACACTTTACCATTTCTTTTCTTTCTTCTGCTCATTGTGGCACTATCTGAATCAGGAGTACACCAGTACTGGTTGACCAAGAATTGCTCTGGATCCTTGGACAGACCTTACTGCAGCAAGTATTTGCTCCTAGTTTGTCCTTCAGTAGCTGTCTGATAGTTGTTTTTGTTGTGGTTGGTGGTTTGGTTTTTTGTTTGGTTGGTTGCTTGGGGTTTTTTGTACATTTGTTTGTTTCTCTTGCCAGCTAACATGGATAGTTGTTGTAATTTAGATGCATTATAAAGCTGAAGTTTAGCAGTTCCAGTGTTGCTGGGAAGAAGTATGCAAGAGGACTAGTGTTCTCTCTAAAGAGATGGACATTTACTAGTCTTGTCTGTCTACCAGAAGGCTGTGCTAACTGCTCTATCACCTCTGCTCCATCTTCCTTGGATCGTATTCATGCTCTTGTTATGCAGTTAGCGGCAGCATCCAGATATAAAATTACCTGTCACTTTGCATTTCTTAATGTGGTCTTTATGCATGTGTTTTGTGGTCTGATTTCTGGTTTAGGAACCCACTCTCTTTTTTTTTTTTTTTTCCTCCCTATGTTATGACAGAATGCTTCTGCAGTCAGTGTTGAAGGACGAGCATCCAGGGGAGTGTAGTGAGAGCTACAGGAGGAACTGCAGATCCAGCTTTTTAAACTTTGAAATGCTTGACATGATACTCTGCTATGTAAATAAAGGAAAAAGGGGAGGCAGGGATATGTGATCGATTTACTGTTTCCAGAGTCAGTAGCATACATGTGATTTTTAAATTAGGAAAAAAAGCAGAATTCCAAAGGATATTTTCACTAATAGCATTCTCTTAGCTAGTAATAGAAGGTCTGTACAAAGATGTAACTACTTTATGCTTGTTATGGCTTTATTTTATTTTTTAGAACTGCTATTATTGCTTGCTTTGAATTCAGTAAAAACTTAATCTTACCTATGAATCTATGATACTTAGTGCACAATGTTCAAGCCCAAAGTAATTTTCTTCTGTCAGGGGGAAAGGAGGAGGGAGAATGAGGAGATAAAACAGGTACAAGTGACTTTTGTTGAAGTGGCTTGTTTTGGTGGTTTGGTTTTGTGGGTGGCTTTTTTTGTTTTGATTTGGGTTTTTTTGTATTACTCTCAGATGCACATTTGGTCAGCTGCTATATGCAATATCTTTTATATAAAGTAGCCCCTGAAATTTGTAGCCAGAATGAGAGAGTCATTTCAAGTCAGGATGAATTTCTGTGGATTTGGCATCTATACCTCTTAACATCCTGTACTGCTGAAGCAGAGACACATACAACCAGCTGAATGGGGGTGTGGCTTCTGTGTCATACTACTGAATCAGTCCTTTTCTCCCAGCCTAAGGTATGAAAAGCCAACTTGAAATCATACTGGACAGAAGAGTCTGAGGTGTAAAGAACTGAGATGCCATCTTCGTACATTTGCTTGATATTTGGTCTGTGCTCCTTGATTGTGCCTCAGAGTGTGGCCACTGAATACGTGTGTGTATTTATAAGCATGTCTGACAATCTCCTAAATATGATACAGATCTCTAGTTGAAGCTGTCATGAGTTTGTTTTATGGTTTGAGAAGCATAAATAAAATGTTTATTTTTTTTAACTTGGATATCAGGGTCATTTTTCTTCAGAAAATATGTGCAATTTGTTTAGTCATGGACCATCTGGATGTTTATGAGCGCAAATCAGTTACAAATACCAGATTTGGTTAAATGTATTTCTGTTGAAATGTGGTACTGTTCAGGACAGAGAGTTGGTACTTATCTTGTGTATCTGGTTTAACATGTCTGTCTTACAACAGCTTGTTAAGGACTGTCTCTTCTGCCTTCCAGTATGCAGCCTCTGTGTGTGCACAGGCGCATGCGTGTGTCAGGGGGAAGGTTGTGAAGGAGAAAAAGAGGAAGAACCTCCTGTCATGCTGATTTTACAAATACGTGCCTGAATCAAGCTTAACAGACTGAAGAGCTGTTCATTACTTGTGGTAGTTTGGAGAAGGAAATATTTGCAGGAATGAAGTGAGTGGAAAAATCTTGCATAATCCATATTTTACCAAGCTCTGTATTACAAGTTTTGTGTTTTACCTTAAATCATGAAGAGCAGCATGAATAGCTCTCTTCTGCCCTGTAGATAGCCATTAGGTAATCTGGACTTCCAGTCCTTTTTTTTTTTTTTTTTTTTTTTTTTTTTTTTTTAAGAGTTTTAAAAAGTAACCTTTGTAATTATTTAGGAATTT
>JAAGNO010025931.1:6500-17590 GCA_033439905.1 Ceryle rudis
CCAATTTGGAGAACTTCCAAAAGAAAGAAATTTCTTTCACCGACTTAAAAAAAAAAAAAAAAAAAAAAAAATCTTTGGCAGCACATCATCCCACCACAGTCACAAAGTTCTTCAAAGAAGTTTGATACTGAAGCTGAGAAGAGCACAGAATGAGAACAACCTTGTTTTCAAGAGAGCACTTGGTAGGAGAGACACAAGACCGTTATGGGAAAAGTAGGGCTTTCTCCACACCCCTGAGTAAGCGTAAGGAACAGCAAATGCTCTTAATGCTGCTGCAAACGTGTTCCTCTCACAGGTAAAACAACAGGGCTTAGTGCTTAACTAGAATACTCTCAAGTCATCAGGGAAAAGAAAATAAAGACTCGCCTACAAATACAACTAAGCAAGCAATGATTTGTTCCTCCAGAGGACACGTTGCTCCTTTAACCTGCATGGCACGTCCCAAGATTTAGAGAAGATGCACAAAGAGGTAGATATGAGGGCTGAGTGGACAGGACAGACTACGTTCTGAGGTCTGACGTCCAGCGCAGCCACAGGAACCCCTGCATGGTTTTGAGGTAGACTCCTCCTAACCATTGCTTATTAAGCAAAGCTTCACTGTAGTCGAGGCCTTGTAAAGCCACACTAATTGAGCAGTCTGGCAGTAAAAGTTTTTTTACCTCTTGGTGGCAAAAATAGCTGGGAGATGCTCAATACCATGGAACATTGCCTGGTCAGCCTTTAAACCCCCACACAGAGGGAAACAGAACAAAAAAGGTTGGTTTAGCTGATTACAGTATTTTGGTTTCAGAATGACATACCAGGAGGTACGTAACTTAGAAAGAGTCTAAGCTGTAAACTGCTATGTAAGTAAACCCCATCCTTAGGACAGCCTGGAACACAGCTCAGGTAACGGCTGTTGAATCGCAGTTTACTGAAGAGTTAATATGACCTGTTCAGGACAACACTGGATTTTACAAGCCAGCGTTTATAAATTCTTCAGGACACACTGTCTCTGCTAATATAGAAACTTCTCTTTCTTGCTAAAGGGACAAGTAACATCTTACTGTCCATGCCTCATTTAGCCCTAGAGCTGTATCAAACCTAACCAATAGTCAGTCCTGTAGAATATATGCAAAGCTGATTCATTAACTGCAATTTTTAAACCCTAATACAAATGGATTTTGCAAACTGATTTGGATTAACCAAGTCTGTCTGTGCTTCCATCTGGAAGTTATATTTTATAACACCAGCCACATCTTGAAAAACAGATTCAGATGTTTGGAACAAATTCAGAACAGTTGTAAGAAATTCTAGGTACAAATGAAAAAAAAAAATAAAATTGAGCTCTAATGTCTTTTTCCTCTCAGTTTTCTTTCAAGTAGGCATTTATAATCATAGTGTTTGGAGAGCTGAGGGGTAAGGAAAGAGTCCGTGTTATTACCTATGACGTATTTACTCATGTGTAACAGTAGTTTGCTCTTTCTCATACTACTCTGCAGCATTTTAAGCCTAGTCTGATAAAAGGACACGATGCTGAGTGAAAACAGTTAAGAATCAGCGTGGAAGCATCTGGTCTATCCACAAAGATTTTCTGCTAGGAAAATTGTCTTTGCATGAGACGGCAAAATGAATATAATCCCTACAGCAAGGAAACATCAATATCCATACAAAAGTGCCTTTTTAACAGCAGAGCTTGCAGCCCACGAGTTGTGTCAGTACAAAATAGTGTCTGTGAGGGTTGTACAACTTGTGACAACACTAAGTACCCATCTTACTACTTTATTTAGAGAAAAATGTCATCAAACCTTTTTACCGTAAGCCTTCACGTCTGGATTTGGCCAAACCAACATTAATGTTGAAGCACTTTAATTTCTTAATACACAAACCGCAAGGCGAGGACAGAGGAGCATTACGAGAGTCAGTTTTGAAATCTAACACATCCAGGAATTTTTATGCCTTGAAAAGAAAACTTAACCTTCCGCCTCGTTCCAGCTTGTTTAAAATAACTGTGAAGCCACAAACAGGAAAGCTAAACAAGAGAAAAGTGCCCAAGCTCCTCAAAAACATGATGATGTAGTTGGTAGAAGGCAAACGACAAAACAAGATTTCCTCTCCACCCACGCCATTTAGCAGAGGCGCTCTAGAAATCCCGCAAACACGCTGGCTTTTGCATACAGAAGTTTCCTGACTTACCTTGCCTTTTTGCTGGTCTTGGCTTTTGGCGTGGTATTTTTTGCTTTCTTTTCCTTTGGCTCTTTAGGGGTCTTAGGGACTTTGGGGGTCTTGGGTTCCTTCTTTTCCTTGGGTTCTTTAGGATCCTTCGGTTCTTTTTTTGCCTTGGGCTTTTTCTTTTTCTTCTTCTCTTCTTGGGAGCAATCCACTGAGTTTCTGCTTAGATTCTGGTTGTCAAGTCCCCCAGGAAAGTCCTCCTTACCAAAACCTTTACTGGGACCTTCTGCAGCAATGTGATTGTTTTTCTTTTTCTTCTTCTTTTGCTGTGGCTGCGGCTCCATCGATGGCAGATAATCATCGCTTTTCACTAGCTGGGTATTCGGTCCACTAACCTGAGTCATATCCGGCACTGGTTTCTCTAAAAAGGGTTCTGACGGAGAATGCTGTGAGAGGCAAACAGAAATAAAATTAGAGATTTGCAACTTTGATTTCTAGAACTTTGCTCTTTCAGAACGCAAGGTTACGGAGGGAGAAAATACTACGCAGAAGATTAACCTAGTAGCACGTCTGAAACATCATACAGTAAAACAGTGAAAACCAAGGTTTTCTTTAGCTAAAACACTGGCAAAATGACCAGAAATTCTTGATATAGCAAGGGTAGTATTACTCTAAAACTCGTATCTAAAGCGGATGTATAGAAAATATTTAGTCTTCAACATTTGGATGCAAGAGAAAACCTATTGTTATTTCAGATCTTTTATCTTTCAAAATAGTTGTTCGTAGCATGAATAACTTGTTAAAAATTATTCAGCTGCAGTGGAATTTTGTTCTCTGGGGAAAAAAACATTGTTAAAGTTGCTTTCTAGCCATGCAATGGAAAGTAAAGTATATTCACAGGCTGTACTTATAAAAAAATGAATCAAGGCAATTTACATCCGTTCAGCCGAGACTGGAGGCATTCTGATCAGCAGGTGAAAGATTAAGCCACTTTAAAATGTAACATAATGTTACCATTCATGTCAAAAGTTCCAGAACTCCCTACTTGCAATCCAAACGGATTTGTCCTGCTACAGATTGGACACAGAACTAACTGAAGTGTTTGTGAACCTGCAGAAACATCCTGTTTCAGTCTGTAGGGTGTGTTTCGGGTTTACACCAGACTTACAAAGCACATGCAAACCTTTGTATAATTACACAAATGTCAACTGTCCGGACTAAACATACTGGATATATTCCAACTTCTCTTCATGGTTCTGTTCTACACAAAGATCCAGGAACCTGCACCGTCTAAGGTCTGCCATGACTTTGCAGCATTTCAAAGCTCTGAGCTGCCTCTCCTCACTGCCTGCCCACAGTTATAAACACAAGTTGACAGTGCTTTTCAAGAAGAAAAGTAATAGCACAACACCACACCGATGCCCTTCTCGCAACTGCGTGTCTGGTCAGACCATTTCCCCACCCTCTTTCTATTTCTCCTCCTTTTCTCTTCCCTAAAGATTAAGTGGGGATGATTCTGGGTGGGAGTTCTCCGCTAGCCGTGGTCACAAAGTTTAACCATTTGAGATGTCTGATCTCCTGAACTGGGGAGAAGAAAGGTTGATAGCAACGCAGAATTTTACTTCTAGGAACAGTAGTGCCTGTGTAACTGTTTGTAATGTTACTCAAAACGTCCTTTCCCACGCTTTTTATTCAAACTGCACTTAGGAGCAGCAAGTATGCAAACAAATGACTAAAAACCCAACCCCTGGGCATGAAGGGAAGTGATGAGCATATACGGACTTTAGCCACCTGGACCTACAGCCAATGCACTTTAGGAAAAACAATGCAGATTGAGGAAACAAAAATTCTTAATATCATTACATGAGAAAATGAATGCATGTGTACTTCTCCAGAATACATCGATATAGTTCTCTGATGTAAACAGACTGAACCAGTGCAGTCCTGAATATTTCCAGCATTTCTTCACAGCATCAAAAAACCCTCCTGTGCCCTGAATAGACTCCCATGCTCAGAAGCTACCCAGGCAGCAGAGGGACCAAGGCTGTTGAGAAGTGGAGACAGCTTTCTGTGGCCGTCTGGAAGAGGTTTGAACAGTACAAGCTGGACACTACAGTTCTCCATGGAAGAGACTCCAGGACAAGAGGGAAGAAACCTCAGTGACTGACTGAAGATCTGTCTCTGCTTAGCTTAACCAAGAACTTCCAGGGTGACTTCTCCATGTTTCTGTTCTCCACTTGTTTATTAAGCTACTTTTTAGTGCAACAGGGACTTAGCTGCAGTGGAAACTCAGCGCTAATGCAAACCCGATGCACCCATTGCATTAGCACCAGCTCGGTCAGCCCCACCTCAAGGCAATCTCATGTCAGGCACACTGAAGTCTGAACCAACACCTCTTCCAGAAACCTGTAGCCACCGTAGTATCTTCATGATGGCAAGTTCACAAAGACCGGAGATCTGTATAGAAAACACTTATCCCAGAAGGCAGGGGGGCCCGTGAGTTCTGCAGTCCAATTATGCATTAGAGAAAACAGAGAAATTTTTTTTTTTTTTTTTTTTTTTTTTGAGGTCTTCTAATTGCTTTTGAATTCAGTCGCCTGAATTGAATGTCTCCTCAGACTTGTTCTGTGTCACAGAACAAAACTGTCTTCTGTGTACCTCAGACCGTTATGTTCTAACGCTTATTTTTAGGTAGGACAAGACAGGACCATTACACAGATCACCTGTAAGTACCCCTTATCCACAGGTTTTCAGAGCAGTACTTTTAACCAACGTTTTCCCAAGGTAGTCAATATTTTTCTGTATTATCTGCCACTTCATAATGTCACACATCCTACTTTTTTCATGACTGCAAGTTTCATCCATGTCTCCCCTGATCTGTCCACTGCAATACTCAGCCCTCTTTTTAAATAACGTTCACTTGCTGTGTTTAACACGTAAGAAATCTAAGTTTTTCTTTGCATTACTTGTAAAATTTCTATTGAGCAAGCACCTCTGACACTACAGCATTTATTTGCCATATTAAGAGAGACGTTTACAACTATCTGAAAGGTTATTTATAAGGCACAACTTTTCTAGAACAAATCAGAATTAGTAGTTTAATTTATTTTTCTTCCTGTTAAGCACATGAAACAGCCAAGCCAACAAATATTAACAACCACAAGAAATCCAGTAATGCCATGTCAATTTAATTCTATAACATCTTCCAGGTTGCAGCTTCATTAGTGATATGACTTCATATCAATATAAAGTGGTATACATGCTTGAGTATTCTCATTACCCTTTTAAACTAACTCCAAAAAATTAGTCTTTGTCTCCCTTCTAAGACTTGTGGGTTGGGTTTTTTTTGTTTGGTTTGGTTTAGAAGTCTGAACAGCAACTTCAGCACAGTCATCAACAAACAAGAATGTAAGGCAGACAGCTTTCCAAGTCTCCACAACAGCCCTGTCAGCCCTTCGTGACTTGACATTTGTGGTTTTAACGTCAGGTCTGGCCAGAAGGCACAGCACCAGGAACGGCAGCGACTGTTGCCACACTGTGGTACTCAGTAACTCACTCTGGAAAAAGTCATCCTAGGAAAATTCAGATTATTAAACCTCATACAGTTTATCCACAGCGGGCATTCTCAGGCTCTAAAACAACTTAGACTATCCTTTTTTACTGAAACATTATGCATGAAACGAACAGTAGGAAAAAACCAACCAAACCAAACAAAAAACCCCAACAACTTACTGCCTTTTACTTCCAGTACCAAGTTATGTGCATTACCAAGCATACAAATTAAAATACTGTGTTTTCTGCTCCTATCACTCACAACCCCCCAAACATCAATCTACAAGAAGCCATCTCTGCCCTAATTAGGCTTTGGTTAGATAGATTTCATATTACTTAAAAATACATTACTTTTGCCCCCCGCCACCCCCTCGTGCAGTTTGGCACGTTTTGCAATTCCCCGATAGATGATCTTTTCAATTGTAGCACTCTTTCAAAGAAACGGGTGTGATGAACTTCATTTTTCTAGGAAGTCTGTGCTTCCACTTTTGCAATACGCTAAAACGGTTTATCCCTAACTGACAACCCCACATTGCTCCCTAGTGTGAAGCTGGGTAGGAGCAGCACGAATCTAGCGAGGAGATCGGAAACAGCTCAAAAGATGCATTTTCTTACCCCAAACCAGTGGTCTGCTCGCACTTAGGAAGGGAGGAAAGGAAGAACAGGTTTTCAGTAGTAAATATTAGATTAAACCTACCAGAGGGAATTATTTCAAACAGTTCTACTTCTTTAAATCTACAAAGGATTAACTCTAGTTACAGGGTCACAATTTTGAATGAAAGAACCCCATTTTCCATTTACAAAATTTTTAAAGAAATATGTCTATTACAAGTTTTTACCAAACAAAAATAGAAACAATTATCTGCGTGCTTCACAGAAATCGCTTCTCCTGCTGCTTTTAGTAATAACAAAGCCATAATTTAGGATGTTGGCACAGAATTTAATCTTCCCCGGGAAAGAAACCAGTGAAGATTAAACACAAATAGGTATTCATTCTATTTGATATTGCAACAGAATCATATTTTTGGTATTATTTGAAATAAGGTGCAAAAGGTGCTCAAAAATATTGGTGTGTTTACTAGACCCACATCTCTTTAAATCTTTTAGAGAAAAGCTGTTTTTGTAAACATTTAACAAAGAACAGATGGCCTGTTTCAATCATGCGAAAAAACCTGGAGCTCACATTAATACTCCTACCACCGACTACTGGGGCTGGTCACCTCCCGAACCAGCAGCACGGTACAGTCTTCTCTAATAGCATTTAATTTTACAATGGACCTTTTCTCATCAATTCCCACTGCTTGGCACTTAATCAATGTTATTAACGTGCAACATCACAATGCTGGACACTCCTAAAGATCCCGGCTTATTAGAGCAAAACAGAGATTCTTCAGGAACTCTGAGGAGTTCGGATCATTTGTAGCTCAACAGGTCACCCAGGACAGGAATACGCTCTTGCATTATCAGTAAAACCCAACAATATCCGAGCAAATAATAAAGGAAAACATTATTTGAGAAACTGTTTCCCGAGTGCAAAAAAAAAAACCAACCTCACTTTTCTGGAATTCAGACTTATATTTGAACTTCCAAACATCACCAAGGATTGAAAAAAATTAAAAATGAAGCTGCCTGTGTTTCACAGCTGCTTGCAGGTTTAGAGCTAAGCTTGTCCCCCGCAGCCCCCAGCACGGCCAGATCTCTCGAACTAGGCCTGTTACATGAAGTAGCGCGACGGACAGGACGCAGGATTAGCCCAGCGAGGGTTAGCGGCAGGGAGGGAGGTTAAGGAGGAGAATCTTTCTGTTGCCTGTACAAGGATTGGAACCACAATCAACTGTACTTAAGCACTGAAAGTAGCTGCATGTCGCTTCCCTAGCAGAGCAGCGACTTGAGCCAATATTGAGCTTTAAGAAGTATGAAGCAAGAGCAGTAAAGGGCGTGACAAGACTCAGCTAACTTCATGAAATTTAAACATCAGCACCACCGTAAAAAAAGCTCCTTTTTACTATGACTACTTTCATTTCCCTCACGGGTGCTGCCAGACTCCCTGGGCTTTTCCGTATTTTAAAAAACAATCTACTGCAATGACACTTTCTTTAAATTTTCTTGAACTTTGGTTTATTAACCAAGTTGTGTAACAGCAGAGCAAGTGCTCAACCAGTTCCCACTGGCTCCACCAAGCCTCTCCAGTACGATATATGTACAACAGATAATTTCACCTTAGATAAATCCTCACTGAACATTCTCATTTGCAGCCCGTTAAAATTATCACCTTTGCTTTGGAAAAGTGAAAACAACACCCTGTGACCAAAGAAAATTCTTTTAAAACAGAAGACAGTCCAACAGCATTGCTTCTGGAAGCAGCTCTACCTAGTGCCATAGAAATCCCTTGTTTTGAAATCATATCCTTCCCAACAGCACAATGCCCAGGGCGTTAAAAGCCACCACACGCAGAAATTGCTCCATGATTCTTCCTTTCAAAGACTCATGAAAGGATTTATCATCCCTCTGGATTATTTATAATAAACTACTCATCTTGACTATCCTCCAAACAAATCATCTGGAAAGCTTCATGTTGCTATAGGGTGCTTTGTCCATGCAATTCTTAACTTGTCTCATCAATGCTTTCAGCATTAGTCCTGTCTGGGTGCTCCCTCCACCTGAAACACACTCCAGCTTTTGCAGATGGACAATGTCTGAGAAGTATTTGTGTTGGTCTAGAAAACTCACGTATCAGTAAAAACTCCAGAGTAAACAGGAATCAACACCACCTCCAAAATCAAACCAAACACCAGAACCTGCACTCAGCCTCAGTACAGCCACACAGTATTTTTTGCTACAGTAAAGTCCACGAACAGCCTCAGGACTGCACTGACACACAACATTCTTGGCAAAATCTGTTTTACCGATTGTTTTTTTCTCCTTTATTGTGAATGACAGTCCTTCCCTTTTCTGTGAAGCTACTGCCTTCAATAGAAGACACATATGTCTGGTTTTACTCTACTGTATGAAAATACTTAGTCCTACCTTAAAATTTCTGGGGCAATGTGGTACTGGTTAGAAAGAGCTGGTATCTCAGTACTTCAGCAACCTCTCTAAAAAAGCCTGCCATCCCAAAGTGACAACTTGCATTTATAAACCAACAAGTGTTGTAGTGGTGCTCTCCACAATAACGGGAAAGCCATCACACCAGATGAGAATGAAAGAAGTCCACTTTGCCAACAGACTCAGCAGGAATCCTGTAGTTTACTAAATCTCTTGCTATATTTCTACAAAACAGAGGTGAAAACATGGAAAACGAAAGTTGTATTAATTACTTCCTTAGCAAGGTATAACTTGACAATTAAAAATCAGTGTGCATGAAAAATGTTTGTGTATTAGTGAAGTGCTGCTGCAATACTGGTTTATTTCTTAATTATCTTAGAATGTAATAGAATATTCTAAGACAACTTTGAGTCTTCCTGCTCTGTAATTACTCATGGACACCACCTTTTAAAAACAGGTGCAACTATTAAAAAGTGAAAACTTGTGGATCCAAAGTTTCCAGTATAAAACTCTAAATCAAAACTACTCGAATTTTGATGCCAGCAGCATCAAAAGTGGAGTGGAAATGATTAAAACCAGTCTTAGTGGCTTCAGCCACCACAGCAAAAGCACGCTCCTTGCTGATTTGGTGGAGCTGAAAATATCACCCCGTTGCTGCATGGGGAAGAACAAAAACGTGCTACACAAAACGCAGAGTCCCTTAATTGAGTCACTGCACAGCAACGGTACTAGAAATGTTTATTTGCTGGTCATGTACTCCGAGGAGTAACAGAGATTACAAAATACTAACGATACTAACGTAGCCATCCAAAAAGCAGGCATCCCATTGTATTTTACAGGATTCGTGCTCACAAAGTTGGAGATATTACTAAGCCTATGGATTATCAGCCACTGCGACGAGCGCTGATGGTTTGTTCACAGCCCCAAACCACCTCACTTGTCCCATAAGAGAGCTCTTAGGTTCCTGTCCATCGATGAGAATCGACATCAGTGTTGGCTGACCTCAGACAGCTGCCACCCCTACAGTAATGACACGTGGATGCTCCAAATTAGCTTTCCGTCTAAGAAACTGCAATTGCTGCCACAGGGATTGTACGTAACTCCTGATGCGATGGTCCACGAGATAAACATTTTATTAATATTTTTTAGCTACATTTACTTTGTAATATATGCTGGCTTTGACATCAGTGTAAGATTGCTTCTAACGCAAGCAGGGCACAGCCTAAATCTTACCCAAGAGTAGCCAGACTCTCCACTCTCCATCACCATCATGTAGACAGGTCAAGGATTTGGGATTTTGGCCGGTTTTTACTAGCTCAAGCTGCAGACACATAGAGAGGCTGGGACAATAAAGTACCAAATCCTACAGGCAAAAGCCATACTGCTGACGTTGATGGCTCCTCTACCTCAAGCCTGCCTTCCCTGCACAGCCACAGTCAACAGCACCCTCACTTCCATGTATGCTCCAGTATCAACCAGAAACGTGACAACAGGAGTTTTACCACCGAAGTTTTGCAGACTTTATGCTATGGAGCCTATACCACAGGTGGGGAAAAGGCAGGCAGACCAGCAGGAGTCCAACTGGGAAAAGGCCCATAAGCTGCTTCTTCTCAACACCCGATGTCTGCCAAGTAGGACCTGTATTTAAAAACGCGGGTATTTCACTTGTGAAGCTACATCAGTGAAGTTCTGCCCAAGCATGGCTATCAAGACACCTGGTGCTTACTAGAGAATTCCTTGGCTTAGAGAATATCCAGGAGGTCTACCACCGGTCTTTTCCAGCCCCTCTGAAACAAGGTGGTGGCTGCACATCTCCAGGCAAGACCGGGAAGTAACACAATAAAGGACGGACATGTCAGGATGAAACGCTTTCCAGAGGACCTTCAGCTTCTCCAGGAAAGGGGCTATAGGGGAGGAAACACCTTCGTGTAGACAAACAAAGCAGTAATATTGAAATTGCTATTCTTAAATACATAAGCATTATAAAGACTGGCCTAACATTTAACATATATACAGGCTGAGATGTTACTCTTGAGTTAGCCTCTGTGTTCGAGCGGAGCAGTTCCTCCAAAACAGTGAAATGCAAACATCCCCCCTCTCTCTCGGGCACGTTTCACAGTCCTGCTTTGAAATCCTGGGTCCTGAGGGGAAGATACTGCCCTGGGCACCCAGACTCCTCCCTCCACCAGTAGAGCTTCTTCCACTCAGCAACTGAATGTCAAATACAATCACACAGAATCCCAGGATGGTGGGGGTTGGAAGGGACCTCTGGGGATCATCTGGTGCCACCCCCCTGCTCCACCCAGCAGGGTCACCCAGAGCAGGGGGCCCAGCAGCGCAGT
>JAAGNO010025935.1:0-27585 GCA_033439905.1 Ceryle rudis
GAGTTTTTTGTGTTTGTTTTTTGTTTTTGTTTTTTCTGTTTAGGGTGGGATCTACTGTGTTTTTGTTTTTGTTTGTTTGTTTTTTGTTATTTTGAAGGCCTTCTGTTGAATTTTCAAGCAGAGATACGTCTAGAATCCCCCAAAACTTCAGAGGAGGTTTTTCAGCGCTTCTGCCACACAGGGGGTCTGCTCTGTAGATGGTGAGGAGCACAGCTCCAAACCATTTCATTGCTGCTTAAAGGAAAGAGAAACCCCTCTTTTGCAGTGCAAAACATGGAAATATTTTTGCTTGCCTGGTCTATAAATACGCATACAGCAGAATTTGAACATCTAAAAAAAAAAAAGTGAGACATTTACAACTGCAAATCATGAAATTTGAATTTGGATATATTGCCCAAAATTGAGGCTTCTACAAGAACGGGCGTAGGCAAAACCAAGTCATGCGGTTCAGGCTGTGTCTCTAGCCCTGGGGTTACTGGTGGCTGGGAGCGTTACTGGTTGTGCTTCAACAGGCATGGAGAGACCCAAGCATGCTGTTGACGTTCACCAGTCCGACAGCTTGTCAGCTTTGCAGCATGAGGAGGACATTTGGTTGACCTACTTTTGTTTGGTTGCTATTTCCCACCCCACAGCCTCTCACAAAAATAGTTTCTGCTGCTTTCAACACAATGCCCAGTATAATCGGAAAGTCTGAATCAGATGCGTATTGCTGTTGCAGTCTCAGGAGGACTTCTGCTTCACACAGCGCTTTAGAGGACAGTCGTTTTGCCAGCGTTATGAATACACACATCCCAAAGCCATCCCCAGGCTGAGAAACTCAGCAAACCTCCACCCTTCCGTGAAGGAGAAAATAGCCTTGTTTTGTAATTCTGTCCTGAACCAAGAGGGAGCTTTTTGTTTCAGAGCCCTTGAGCTGGTGGCCTGAATACCCAAATCACCCTCTTCAACCTTCAGAGGTGCTGGAAGAGGCAGCTGTGTTTCCTTGGTGCTCCTGAGAGTCCATTTGCTTGTTAAGGTGCCTAAATTGCAGGTAGCAGAGTGAGGAATGCCCAAGCCCTCAGATCCGATGGTTGCTCCTCAAGCAAACTGTTGACCCATGCCAACATTGGCAAGATTCATACTGGAGGCCAGGAGTCTTGACCCTCTCTTGCACCCAGGCCATTGAGCTGCTCTGCCTTTGCTGGCGGGTTCAAAGCAGCTGCTGCACAGCATTTGGTGGTCTCTCCAGGCTCTTCCCGTGGAAGCAGATGAGGAAGGTTTTGTGATTCACAGTCAGCCCCGCTGTTTGGTTTCTCTGGGTGGGTTAGTGTGACAGACCAGGGATCAGGGTGTGGAGGGCTATCTGCTGTTTCCAGTGTTCCACACAACCTCCTTGTGAGAGCGTCTCCCTCAGCTGGAAAGAAGGTCCTGGAAAACCTGAAGTATCTAGCACCTGCCTTGGAGGAGGAATTATGCTGGGACTTGGTGTCCGTCACACCCAGGCATTCATATCACCTCTCCTGTGCGGCCTTTCACCCTCACAATGACCCAGATGGTGAAGCTAATCATCTGCTGGCTTTGTCATGGTGGCTGACATGCCAGATCAGGTCTTCAACCCAGCTCACTCTGTGCCTGCTTTCCTCCTGCTGCACCATATAGAGGGATCGAGAACTAGGGTGCTACCAGAACTGGGGCTCCCTGTGATGTTGAGTTTTCTCCCTTTACAACCTGCAATAGGATGAAGTAATTTCTCCTAGTGACCAGTGAGATGACCCAGCTGCCTGGAAGCATCCCCTTCCCCATGCTTTCCTTTGGGACAGGCAGTAGTAAGCCATGTGGACAAACCTGCTTTAATCCACGTAGACAAGCCTGCTTTGATAGCTGTCAAAGAATGCATAATGTGATAATTTCAGGTGGCTTCATGATGGGGGAGATTGCATAAACAGTCCATCCTCAAATGCTGCTCAACCCCGACCATGTCTGTGTTTGCTGCTCCTGGCTGTTTGGGTAGCAGAGGGCTGGGAAGCATTGCTGTCCAGAGAAGGGCAGTGGAGCTGGGGAAGAGTCTAGAGCACAAGTCTGGTGAGGAACAGCTGAGGGACCTGGGCTTGATGAGCCTGGAGAAAAGGAGGCTCAGGGGAGACCACACCACTCTTGACAAGTCCCTGACAGGAAGCTGGAGCCAGGTGGGGTTGGTCTCTTCTCCCAAGAAACAAGTGATAGGACAAGAGGAAACAGCCTCAAGTTGCACCAGGGCAAGTTTAGGTTGGACCTGAGGAAGAATTTCTTCAAGCTCAGCAAGGGTTGTGAAGGCCTGTCCCAGGCTGCCGAGGGCAGTGGTGGAGTCCCCATGATCCCTGGAGGGGTTTCAGAGCTGTGGAGATGTGGTGCTGAGGGACATGGTTTAGTGGTGGGCTTGGCAGCATTAGGTTAATGATTGGACTCGATGATCTTAAAGGTCTTTGCCCACCAAAATGATTCTATGAAATGTCCACGACCACCACCCCTGCTCCAGGGAGCATCAGACCCAAGCCAGCCTTTGCAGCATCAGCTAAACCGTTTGTGAGCAACTGCTCTGCACTGACACTCTGTGTTAATCTGGTTCTTTTTTTTCTCCACAGGTATCCCATGAGTTTGCCATTAACTTCAATCCCACAAACCCTTTCTGTTCAGGTAAGCATCTCCCAGGTCTTTAAGACTCCTTAGATGCCTTCAGGGTCTACTATCCCTCCCTCTGCATTTCTCCAGTAATGTCTCGGGGATTTTTCAGGGTCCCTTCAGAGATACACATTAGTGGTGAAGCAGAGCAGACGCCAAGGGCACACTCAGAGGAAAGCAGAGAAAATTTGGTGGTGTGTAGGAAGGCCCATGGTAAAATGCAACTGGATTCAGACAGCATAAAATCTGCCTTCGTGCTGGCGTCTGGTGTGTCCTACCAGCCGTCTGCTCCTCCATCAAGTCTGCAAGAAATACTAGGCCTGTTTAGCAGATGGGGATTCAGATTTAATTCTTCAGTTAGCTGCTGGGAGTTGTTTGCAGTCATGGCTGAAGAACTGCTCAGGTCTACCATGGACTCCAGAAGTTGCTTGGTTTGACTCTGCCTTACTGCAGCAAAACTGGGGCTCAGGCAGTCTCCAAACCTTGCTTGCTGGTTCCTGAAAGCTGGCTGTGACCATCTGCTTTTCTGCTGCCTTTGCCTCCTTCAATCCCTCTCCAGCAGCTGAAAAACATTCATTGCACCTCATTTATTGCAGGTGCTGTGGGGTGGAGAAGCCACCAACCTGCAACTCTTACCAGTGACAGGTCCTTCCCAAAGAAGGGATTGTCATTTGGATGATTAGCATCTGGAATGGGGCATTTTGATTTATACAGCCATGCATCCTTTCAAGAGAGACACCATTTACCCTGTTCTGGTGTGGCAGAAGCAGAAGGGTCTCAGTTTGGGAGCTCAGAGGTGGCTTGTGGGATTGTTATGCTTCTGTCCGCTACCTCTGCTCCATGTCTATCTGGGTTTTGGTTATGCTCAGAAATGAGGAGTTGCTTTTCTTTTTGGTCCTTCTCTTTGGCTGATTCTGAGATCTCTGCAGAAACCAAAAGAAAACTGCCTTTGACTGTGGGTGCTACAAGGGCTTTCCTACCTGAGAAGGTTTAAGGACCCACTACAAAGAGAATAAAGAGTAAAGCCCTCGTTTTAGAAAATTTGAATTGAGATGTATCATAGAATCAAAGAATTGTTTTGGTTGGAAGAGACCTTTAATATCAAGTTTAACCGTTACCCCAGCACTGCCAGGGCACCACTAACCCATGTCTCTCATCACCACATCTCCACAGCTTTGAAAACCCTCCAGGGATCATGGGGACTCTATCACTGCCCCGGCCTGGACAACCCTTGCTGAGCTTGAAGAAATTCTTCCTCAGATCCAACCTAAACTTGCCCTGGTGCAACTTGAGGCTGTTTCCTCTTGTCCTATCATTTGTTTTTTGGGAGAAGAGACCAACCCCACCTGGCTCCAGCTTCCTGTCAGGGACTTGTCAAGAGTGGTGTGGTCTCCCCTGAGCCTCCTTTTCTCCAGGCTCATCAAGCCCAGGTCCCTCAGCTGTTCCTCACCAGACTTGTGCTCCAGACCCTCACTCCTTGTAAGACTTGTTCTTTAGACCCTAATGGTGACATGTGGAGCTGGATGAGTTCAGGGAGGGGAAAAAGTAGTTCTGACTTCAGCTCCCATGACAGTGTTAGCTAATGATGCTTCATTTGCCTCATGGTGTGCCTAAACTGTGACCTGTTTTAATGTGTGACTTCTCTGCTTTCCCTGAAGGTGTGGAGGGCATTGTCCAAGCGTACTCGGCCTGTTTGCCCCACATCCGCTTCTATGGACCCACCAACTTCTCCCCCATCATCAACCATGTGGCCCGTTTCGCAGCTCAGGCCACCCAACAGCAGACTGCATCTGTAAGTCCATAAGATCACATGATGATCACAAATCCCAATGGCTTTGAGTGGGGGATGGAAAGCTTGAGCTTGATTCCATGTCTTCTGCTTCACTGTGGCAGAGAGGCAGAGTCCTCCCACCAAGACCATCTCTGGGGTCTCTGCAGCTGTGGGCTCTCATTTCTCTGTCATTACTTCAGACAGAGAACATAGAGTCATTGTCTTGGGAAGGAAAAAATAACCCCCAAACTTGTCAACAGTCAACAAAACTGCAGCTGTGGAGAATCGGAAATGACTGGGGAGAGAATTGCGATGAGGGTGGGAGATGCCATGAGGTAGGTGTCCCTTAGATTTGTGCAGACGTCTTGAGCACCATCTTAAATGTTGGTCCCTCTATCTCAAAGGGGATCAAACAGCAAGAGTGGCCAAGACACTCAGCGGCGTGGAGCAGCTCCCATACAAGAAGCAGTAAGGCTGGCATCTTCTAGCCCAGGAAGTCAACTGGGAATACCAGAGGTGCTTAAAATCATGAATGGTGAAAAAGTGATTGTAATTTTTGTGGAAGACCTGTGGGGGCCCCCAGGGTGATAGGTATCCAACAGGCCAGTGCATAGAGGAGTCAGGGAGCTGAGACCACCCCAGGACAGTGTCCAGGGCTGAGGATTGTGAAGGTCCAGAGAGGGAAGGGATGGGATTGTGGAGACCCAGCTGTCAAGGGCCATTCACCACTGTGCGGGAGCGAGCTCAGTCTCAGGAGTCTTTTGCCGGGAAAAGACCTTCCTGCTATTCCCCTTCTAACAGCTTTTTATATCTGAGGAGGAATTGTAAAGAAAGCCATGGGATGGCTCAATTTGATCATTGCTTTTCACACCACTTGGACATGCAGTGGGCTCAGAGCTTCGGGTTCCTATGCAGCTGCTCCAGATGCTCAGTGGTCCTTGAAGTCAACATTAATTAATCCCTCTGAGCGCTCACATCCATATGTCAGCGAGCTGTTCGTTAGCACGGGGGTCCTTGTACAACTGCACTCGGTTGTGCCAGCCCATGAGGGAGCTGGTGTGAGCAGGGTTTTGGAGGGTGAGGCTGGTGGTCAAAGGGTAGTCAAAGGGATGCTGGGGTGCCTGTGTGTGCTAGGAGTTGCATTTGTGGGCCAAGCCTTGCTGGTTGGGTGGCCAAGGTGTCCTCTTCGGGGTGTGAAGAACATACGAAGTCTGCGAGATGGAGTTCACTGGGGTGCCTGTTGGGTCCCATTGGCAGCAGCTGCCCTCAGAGGACAGCAGGTCCAGCCCCTGGATTTTGCTGGCCAAAAGCAGCTCAGCTTGGGCATCAGCATGCATGTGGCAGGAGCTGCCTCAGGGCAGAAGCTTTTCTGATTCCTGCCTGGAGTGGAGCTGGATCACACCCAAAACCTCCTCCCCAAGGGGACCTTTTCCAGCTTTGCCTTCAGTGCTATTGCTCTTCCCAGCTCCAGGAAATACTGAATTTGGTTCAGTTCAGCACAAATCCAGGTCGCTCCTCTTTTTTTTTTTTTTTTTTTTGTTATCTCCCTCGGCATCAGTGGGGGAGGGAGAAGCCAGAGGCTCGGCATTGAGCAGAGGCGCTAATCGTATGCAAATTGCATGCCTCCGTTGGCACTAATAGTTTAATCAAGGGAGATTTTAAATAATGGGCACTAATAGTGCCGTCAGAGGCAAGCCTGGGTTGGCTCAGGCTGTTGTTTTTTTGGAAGCACAAAGCGTTATTGATGACTGATCTCACTCCTCTGGGGTCTTCTCCTCTCTCATCCCATCTTCAACATGTGCAGCAAAGCCACTGCTGATGCTGCTGGTCCCACTGGCTGCCTGGACCTGCCCTCCTCTTCCTCCCGCTCTTGCTCCCAGCATTTCAAATAGAACCAGAAAAACTCGTAGTTTTTCCATGGCAACGCGGATCACAAACACTGGAGCCGGCGGCTCTTAAGGGATGGAAGGACTGAACCGTGTCGGGGTGGGGAGGAGGGGCAGAGATTACACACAATTTGACTCTTAGGGAAGAATTAATAAGCTTTGGGGAATTAAAACACACCTTTCCAGCAGGGTCCCTGCATCCAAACCTCCCCTTTTCTTACCACATGCTGCTTAATGCTGCCTAATCCCCTCAAGTCCTGCTCACACGTGTGAGCCTAATTGCTGCTATCATTAGCAAACGAGCAGGAATCGGAATCGTCCCCACAGCCCTCACTGGATTCGGAGATCGGCCATTTTAACAACAAAAAGAGAGAAAGGGGGAAGATGCTGCTGGGTTGGGTGATGGTGGAGATGCCAGCCCAGGAGGATCTGGCTGCAGGGTCCCAGCCCCAGAAGCTCTGGTGGCAGCTCAGCAGAGGTTGCACCTCAGCTGGGTACTGCAGCTGGAGCCCGGCAGTGCCACCAGCACCCCTGCCCCACTGCCATTTACTGACACCGCCAAAACTGTCGTCGTTCCTTGGGCAACTTCCCACTGATGCTCTCGTGAGGTGCCTACTGCTCCCTTGCCCATAACAATGATCCTGATAAAACATTTGATGAGCTCTGCTCCCCCCTTTTTCCCTGCATATTTTCCAGCATTTCCTCTGATCCCATTACGGATTTTGCAGCAGAAAGGGAACAAAGGAAAAGAGTCCTTTCTGTATTTCTGCTTTTTGACCATGCACAGAGGCCAGGGGAGGGAAGGAGGAAATCAGCTTAAAGTCATTCCCCTTCCTAGCTGTGCTCCTCCAGGTTTTACTCTTCCTCCTGTACTGGTTCCTAGACAGGGTCAGACCCCAGTCACTTGTCCTACTTCCAGTGAAGACCAGTACTGACCACCACAGAGGAGTGTGCAGGTCTGCACTGGGAGTTTAGTCTTACCCTCCAGACTGGGATGTCGCGGTCCTGCTCTTCAGACTTTTGTTTCCCTGCAGTTTGCTCTGAAAAGTTTGGATTTAGGGAAAAAGTAAACCCTGAGCAATGTTCTGCAGGTAGGGCTAGTGCTTGGAAAGGGGTTGCGAAGGGTCCGGCTGCCTGCCCAGGCTCAGGGAAACCGCCTCATCCTTGGGTTGTGTTTAAGCTCGACCCAGCCTCATTTGTACATGGAGTTGAGCACCAGGGAGTGCAGAGGGAAGATGACGCTTAGGAAACGTTTCAGGAGATGGGGCTTGGAGGAAAACCAAGAAAATGGGCTTGGGGGCAGCGTTAATTCTCTTGCTTTTCCAGCATGGCTGTGCTAGTGGTTTTTCAGAGGAAATGGAAAGAATGAGGAGAGGAACAAAAGGCTTTAATGTGCTTAAGTGCTTGTTTTCGTCATTTCTCCAGCACACGCAAGCTGGGTAATGTGCCAAAATCGAACCATTACTTTCCCTGGGGGCAGAGGAGATGGGCTTTTTGGGGTCCACATGCCCCAGACTTGCTGAGCCAAGTCCAGCAGGAGGGTTTGTCCGTCCATCCATCCATCCATCCATCCATCCATCCACCCATCCATCCATCCATCCATCCATCCATCCTCCCTCCCCCAGCTCTGCAGGATGGGCTCCATCACTCTCCTTTTCCCCCACAAAAGAGAGGGGGTGCTAATGCTGCTGCTCTGGCATCCCCCTCAGCTCACCAGTACCCTCTGCATCCCCCCACCTTGGTGCCTCCAAGACCCTTGGCTCTGGAGGGGAGAAGGACAAGCCTTGAGCATGGCACGGGCTCCCCACTGCCTGGTGCTAGGATGCAGGAGGCGCTCCCCATCAGCACGTGGATGTGTTTATGGGGATCGGCCCAGAGTGTGCTCCAATGGGTGCAGGTGGGGGAATTTCATCTCCCAGATGAGCTTGTGTCCTGGTCCCAAACTCCTCCTGACCGTGACACAGAAGCTTGTCACATATTGGTTGTGGGTTGTTTTTTTTTTAAGCCGTAAATACAGTAATTCAGCAAAATATTTTGGGATGGGAGAGAGCTTGTTTGGTTATGATCTTTCAAAAAGTAAGGGGATTGGGAGCACTTGAAGGTTCTGGGTGCTGCTAGAGGGGGGGGTGATGCTGGCCATCCTGGGAAGGGGTGACCCTTGTGCTCCCAAATCCCTAGGGGACCTGCCTTCAGCCAACGCACACTGGGTCTGACCCTCTGCCCTCTCCCCCGCAGCAATACTTCATCCTCCTCATCATCACAGATGGGGTGATCAGTGACATGGATGAGACAAGACACGCTGTGGTGCAGGCATCCAAGCTGCCCATGTCCATCATCATCGTGGGGGTGGGCAACGCCGACTTCGCCGCCATGGAGTTCCTGGATGGGGACAGCCGGGTGCTGCGCTCCTACACGGGCGAGGAGGCCGTGCGTGACATTGTCCAGTTCGTGCCCTTCCGGGACTTCCGCAACGTGAGTGTGGGCAGGGGGAGGGGATCACAGGCAGAAATGGGGTCTGAAGCCTGGAAATGACCCCGGAATTGGAGCAACCCTGGTAGAGGCAAGACGTGGAGGCCCGTTACCTGCCTGCCTTACCCTGTCCCTAAACCCCACATCCCTCAGTGATGCTCTGGAGCCGAGCACGTAAAGCAGCACTACAGGCCAAGGAGCAGACCTCCACATCTCCAGAGCATGGTCCCTCTGGGCTTCCCCCCCATCTCCACCCCTCCCAGGCAGCTGGGAGCAAAAACCAGTTAATTATAGAAGGGTCCAGGTTCCTGCAGCAAGTGCTGGGTTCACATTCCTCACTGTGGTCCCATGCCCAGTGTCTCCCACTCAGGCCTCATCCAGCACCCATCACGTGCAGTGTGCTGAGGGCTTAATGCCAAGTTGCCCCAGTCCTGGGGGTGACCCCTGAGCTCCCCCGTCCCCTCCCAGTGCCTGTAGAAAGGGATACTGCTGACACTGGGCCTGCACATGTCCCCTCTGCAGGATGGCTTCCCACTGTCCACTGCCTGCCCCACAGTTGCGTGTCAGAAAAAAGTTGATGATGGAAGAAAAATAAAAAAGACACACGTAAAAACAAAAGACCAAACGAGATATAGATCTCTGCTCATCTCCGTCAACCAGGAGTCAGCCCTGGGCTGGCCGCTGTTGCTGGCAGAGGATGCAGAGAATCATAGACTCATTAAGGTTGGAAAAGATCATCAAGTCCAACATTATCATGACCACTCAACCTGTCCTGAAGCCCCTCAGCCTGCGTTTATCTTCCCTCTGTTTGCAACTTATCAGTCTTTCCCTTTCACCTGCTGTTACTCAATACCTGGGCTTTCTAACCTGCTGAGGATGTTTCATTCCTGTCCTGGTGAATTCTCTCCTGGAGGGAAGGTGTAGTATAGA
The DNA here is from genome assembly GCA_033439905.1 of Ceryle rudis. NCBI lineage: Eukaryota > Metazoa > Chordata > Aves > Coraciiformes > Cerylidae > Ceryle > Ceryle rudis. Next base: position 9,694 of record JAAGNO010025935.1, read on the forward strand.
ATGTAATATAAAATGCTGGCTGACAGTAGACCTTAGGGGCTATTAAATGAAATACCATGGCTCAGAGCTGGGGGCATCCCAGGCATGTTGCTTGGTTGATCCCCAGCGGCTGTTCTTAGGCACCTGGTGTTTGCTCTCTCTCGCCTGCAGGCCCCCAAGGAGACCCTGGCCAAAGCCGTGCTGGCAGAGCTGCCCCAGCAAGTCGTGCAGTACTTCAAGCACCAAAACCTGCCGCCCATCAACTCAGAGCCTGCCTAGAGCCGGGCCAGCCCACACCCTCTGCATGTTGCCGAAGCCCGTTGGTCCTCCCAAAAGCGCATGTTCCACATGCTTTTAACAGAAGAACACCCTCCCTGAAACACTTTGTACTACTTAATTTAATTGCAAAGTTCTTAAAACTCATCCCAGAGAAGCATCTGGATTCATTTTGTACAGTCCCAGCCCAAGGTAACACTAAGTGGCCAGGCCGTGCCCTGGTCCTTCTCTGTTGCGTCACTTTTCAGTATTGAATGTACTTTGTATAATTTCAGTGGAACAGGAGACAATTTTTACAATCAAAACTTGCTTTTTCCAAGCAATGAAATGCTTAATATATTATTATCATTCAATGAACTGGTCACTGTATAGTATCCGTGTTGTACCTCTACATCTGTCATGCTCTACATTCATTTTTATACTGTGTACATGTCATATTTGTTATACTCAGGTTAATAAAGAAACTTGGACATTTAAAACAAGACTCTCCTAGCTGCGAAGATCTGGGAGCATGGCCAGCAGTGCTGGGTGTTTTGAGTCACCCTGCCCCAGGCTGTCCTGCTCCCTCAGCTGCTCACCCTGCGCTCAGCTTTTCTGCTTTCTGCCCCTGGGCCCAGCCCACCAGCAGCAGCGTGCCAAGGGGATGATGCACTGAAGGTGGAGGTGGAAATGGATGTCCCAGAGAGGGCAGCAGCCCCTCTCCTGCCTGTCAGCTCTCAGCCCAGGGCAGGGTGCTGGTGCATGTGCGCACACGCGCTTGGGAAAACACTGGTGAACCCACAACAAACTGGCAAAGGGACTTTCATGGTTCACTAGCAGCTCTAGAAGTTTTTCCAAGCCTCAGTAACAAAGCTCCTTGCTGCCCTGGAGGAGATGGGATGGGTAATGAAATCCTGCTCTCCAGCAGCTCCTCTGAGCTGCTCAGCAGCATGCTGTCTTCAGTGCTAATTGCTGCTTCCTTCTGGCCTTAATGAGATTAAGGTCTTTCAAAGGTGGCAGGTAAAGAGTTCAATATACTGCAGGGATCATCAGCCTTACTCCGAACTCAGACTTGACCTCCCTTCTTCCCGCTGCAAAAGCACTTCCAGCAGGAGGTTGGTGTCTGTGTACACCCTGGAGCCCAGTCGCATGTGCGTGTGCTGCTGGCTGTGTTCACTGCCACCAACGACAACGAGCAAAGTTATGGTTGTCACCACTGCCACCCAGCCACCAGCATGCAGGCTGGAGCCAAAGCTACCAGTGAGGCCCCAAGCCAGCTCTGGGCATGGTGCTGGTAAGGCCCCATCCCTCAGGAGAGGTGGGACTGGCTCTGTGAAATATTGGCCTTGAGAAGCCCCCCTGGGAGGGTAAAACCCAACCAACACCACCCCTTTCCAAAGGGAGAAGCACCTTTTGAAGGGTGACTCATTTACAAATACTGCTGCCCACAGTTCAGCCTTCCAGATCAAAGCCTGTGGCTCTGGAAACATTTTTTTTTTCTTTCCCTAAGAGCAGCTCACACACAGCTGCACTTGCTTGTAAGCTTTTCTCCTCGTAGAGAGTTTGTGGGGGTTTGTCGGTTTTTCTTAACACCTCTCTGAAACTTTAACAACTAGCACTGAAAACAAGCATTTTATGAAGCTGTCCCTGGGGAGGGGGCTGAAGTACACACTGTGCAGTCAGAGCAGAGAGAGAACGAGCTTAAAAAAAAAACAAAACACCCAACCAAAATAAAATAAATTAAATCTAAATCCACCACTGAGCGACAGAATTGCTGGAGCCAGCTGTTCTCCAGCATGTGGGCCCTGGGGCAAGGTTACTGCCACAGCTGCTGCTGCCAGAAGGTCTGACTTCGCCTCCATCCCCTGCCCTCCTCGTGTCCCAGCACGTCTCTCAGCACACTTCAGCATTTGAACATCAGATGGCTTCTAATTGTAAGGAGGTAAGGAAATGGGAGCACCAGACAGAGCGATGAGCAGAGACAGGTCTGCCCTTTGTTTACAGGGGCAGGTTCTGAGAACAGTGGAGGTGACTTGGCCTCAAAGCCCATGTGAGGTGTTCCCCCAGTGCCCTAGGCCTGATCTTCTGGAAACAGGAGGAAAGCAGAGGGCTCTCATGCCTGCTTTTGAACAGTAACATCTCCTGGCCATGCATGGTCCAGCATAGCCACCAGCACCCCCTCCTGATCTCGCCACAGCCCCTGTGGACCACCACCACAAGTTCTCCAACTTCTGCACAAAGAGGTTTGACTGACCTGGGGAGTCCCATCCACCTTGGATTCAAGCTCTTCAGACACTGCTGCAGAAAAGCTGAATGACTTGCCCGTGCCAGTGCAGGAGCAACAGACTCTGGGCAGCACAGGTGACAGCAGCTCCTCCAAGCTCACTCAGAACAAGAGCTATCCATCCATCATCTGTGTTTGTAGGAGGCTGGTCTGTGCTGCTCCTGGATGGCAGCTTGAGGAAGGGGCTGACTGGGTAGAGCAGAAATTGCTTAATGGAACAGGAACAGTTATGAATGGCACAAGCAGAGATAAAAAAAAAATTAAAAAAAATAAAATGCATTCAGAATGTCTTTAATCATGTAACACTAAAACTTCTTTACAGTGTCATGGCAATCTACACTTCACCATCTGCTTGATTTTTTGTTCTGCCCCCATTTTGCAAATACAGAATAAAAATGACATTTTAAAACGGAACACATGGCTCTTTCTACGAGACTTCACTGCTTCAAGTGAGTATTTTTTGCCCATTAGTCTTGTATAAACTTAAGATCACAGAATTCTTTCTTTCTGTAAGAATTTTAAAAGATAAAGCTCTCTCCTCCCTACCCTCAGACCTTCATTACATTACTAGGTGTGTCTTTTGGTTTCGGATGGCAGCCTTTCTTCTAGGCTCAGTATGCACCCCAGAAAGTTGGGGGGGAATATATATATGTACAATGAGTTATTTTAGTATTTGAGTGTATTAAACTTGAGAGGTTAGCTAGAAAGATTATATTTGGGGCAGAAGGACGCATCCAGCATCCATCAGAGCTTTGGAAGATACTCTGCACTATATCACACACGGAGGGATTTCGTTATGGACCATCAAAGAAACTGTTGCTACGAAAGACAGAGGAGACGATCTTCCCAGTGGAATTGATAGTGCCTTCGCTGTCCGAGCTCGACTCCGAATCACTGCTTCCCGAATAGGCACCCAGGCCAGGCAGGATCCCGATGCAGACGGCTGCTGAGGGACAGTGGACGGTGGAGCCTCCCACGGAGCTGCTCCCCAGGGGGACGCAGGATGGTTTTTCTGGAAGAGAAGGTGCTCCATCAAAACCAAGGGTGCCAGAAAGGGCTTTTCATCAGCCCAGGAGCTGCCGCGTGTCACTCACCTGCTATTGCCACATCAGCAGTGGGTGACGGCAAGATTTAATGAAAGCATACGGCAGCTTTGTGCTACGATAAAGCTGTTCTGACAGGAAGGACGTGCTACCTCAGGGGATTTTTTTTTCTCCTCCTCACTAGTTTAAGCCCAGCTCTGTGCTGGCATTATAGATTTTTATTCTGAAGTTGTCAGTTTGATGCTTGTCAAGTACCAAACACACTAAATAAGAATAAATAGCTCTGCTTTGTGTAATTGAGTATTTTTTTCTGCAATATAACAGCACAGTCGGGGAAAAGTTTTACTCCATCATTCTGCTAGTCAATGTCTCCTGTATTCTGCAGCTAATTAATTATTTCCAGTGTTCTGAAAGTTTACTGAACAGAAGGAGATTCAGGAAGCGCCTTGGGTTGTCATTACACAATTACAGCTCACCCGATTACTGTCAGGGTATCTTGACAGCAAGTCAACTGCAGCCCTGACAGCTGAGACTTGATGCACAACTTAATTTTTTCTTCTAGTTCTCCATGATTTTCCAAAATGAAATCAGTTTCAGGATGCACCAGATCACTTCATAGCATGAAAAGCTAGTAGTAGATGTACAGAAATACATCCAGTGCTGCTGTGAAGAGGAAGGGGATGATCTGTCTCCTGTCAGCAGAACAAGCACTAGGCTCGAAATGCAGCTAAGGAGACTCCCGTTCATTATCAAGTAAAACTCTTTAAGGGTAAAATCAGTTAATCATTAGAGTAAAACTGCCTAAGGAGGGGGAACAATCTCTATCTGTGGAGATTTAAGAGCAGCTTAGACAAACGCCTGTCAGGAATGGTTTGGGCAGGGGCCAGACTGATGACCTGCAGAGGTTCCCTCCAGCCTGATGAAGGCTGTCAGTGCCTACTGTTACCACTTCTACTGCTTTAGGAGAGAACATGCCAGCCACAGCCTGTGCTGCCTTGCATAATGAAGGAGCAGAAAAGCAAATCCTCTATCGGACTTAACACCAAGTCAGTTGCTGTTCAGGTGAGAGACATACAGCTTCCCACCAGCAGAAATCAGGACATACCTTGATTCTTTTCGTCATGATCAGTATCTAGTTTCAACCTCTTCACACTGTTACCGCCATCTGAACTGTGGAAAATACAAGAAAGTGTCTTGTTCCTCATAAGCAGCCACTTAATTACTGTGATGTTTAAGTCACATGTTTGCCCCAAATTCTACAGCAAACGCCAGTGGGAGCCCCTGATGACCATCACCACTTCTAACTGCTGTTAACTGGGGCTCCTTGGGGAATGTGAAGGATCCTAGAAAGAGTCAACACCTACACTGCAAGTATCACCTGTTAACCTGGGAAACAGAAATGCGCCTCGGGCAGTCCAAGTCAGACCTCCTGCACAGCAACCCAGAGCTGTCTGTTCAGCTGGAAGCACCCCACAGGAGATCAGGAACTACCTGAGCTTCAGACAGCCCACACAGCCGCAGGCTTGCACATGGGGACAATCACCACACTTGCTGATGCAACATCTGTGTCTTTTCCCTTCCAGGGTTTCCCCTCCCCTCCATTAAGCACCTAGAGAGGCTGTTCTAAAACATCTAGAAATCTTTCATCCAGTAAGAAGCCCAGTAAGTTCTGCAGCAATTCACACGCAGCTGCAGCATCTGACCTAAAAAAGAAAGGGGTCTTTTTTGGGTCTAAAGTGGTGTTGGGGGAAAAGGAGCGTTCCTTGGGCTTCTGACTCTTCAGAGTTGCTGTAGCTCCTCCCTGCCACTGCTCAGTTTCCACATGGTCCCAGTCCTGAGCCATCCACATAAACAAACAGTGATGAAGGGATGAAGTATGAGCATTTTTAGGCATTAACTCTTTCTGTCCCTGTCAGAATACGCAGCATAGACAAGAGGTTATTCTGGGCTGGGAGGTTTTAATAGTAATACATCCTTTGCAGGAAACTATAAAGCTTAGAGAGCAGATGTTGAGCCCAGGCTATGCTTGGTTTTGGCCAGTTTGCAATAAAAGATAGCAAAAATAGAAGACTGCAAAGCAAGTCTCTGAAGGCACCAACATGTCAGTTAAGATGCTCTCTTCAAATAGATGCCATCTGCAGATTTTAGATGTGCCATTAAGCACACACCAGCTCCTTCTTTACATCCTACTGGGTTGAACACTAGTAGTTACAAGAAAAATAACACTGTTGGCCACTTGTTATCAGTTCAAGGTGTTTCTTCTCTGCTTTCCAAAACCCACATGACTACCCAACTCCCCCGCATTAGGTGGTGGAAGTGCTTACTTCAGTTTTCAGACGTGCAATTACTGCTGTACAGGGAGTTAAACATCACCCTACAAGATAAGCTTCTAAAATAATCTCTCATTCTCTGGGACAGATTCGAAACCACTGACTGAATTTGGAGATGTCAGTAATCATCTTAAATTTTAAACAATTCTTCTGTGGGAAATAAGTCTGGTCCCACGTGTCTGATTTCCCCACAACCCACAGCACAGCAGCAGCTGCATTTGCAGGCCAAGATCAGAACAGCAAAGGGATCGATCACAAACGCCTCTGCCATCTCCCTGGGATGGAAAGGGTGTTGGTGCATTAGTGCAAATCAGGGAGGAACAAGGTAAGGGAAGTGTGCCTGATGTCCTCAGGATCAAACTGGTACACATTTTTAAACCGTGTCTCCCCTGTGCCGCCCCCAGCAGCGATTAAAACAATCCGGTTTAGACACACATAAAATCGGCTGATAAATTAAGCAAACCTGAAGGAAATGAGTGAGGTGAGACTGATACCTACAAATAGACATGTAAAACAGATTCCCTCTGGATCCCCAAGCAGGATTGCCCAAGCCTGGCAGTCTAGAATGAAGAGTCTACCCACTTGCTTTACACACGCTTAATCTATTTGAATCGCTTCATGTTTTCCCCACAGTTTGTGAGAGCCTATAGAAACAAGGCTGGTCTTTTCTTATACCTCCCCCCTTTTCTCGTTAGGGCTAAGGTTCACACCTCGCTCCCTGGAGGCAGTTTTGGCCTGCCTCCCTTTACACCACTAACTGGGTTCCGTTCCTCATGAATTTATAGAGGTGTGAAACTAACCTTCTGTGTTTCACAGCTCCTGCCAACAGCTTTGCCTGAGAGAATTTGTTCTTGTTTTCCACTGACTTCATGGGCAATTTCTTCTCAGTTTCCTTCTTTGGGTCCATACTGACTCCCACTTTGGTGAGAGTGCTGTGAATTAAGGGTTAAGGATCAACCAGGAAGGAATGGAGAGAACAGACACTTCCTCTCCTGTATATTTAGCCAGCTCTGCTGACAGCAGCGACCGAAGTTCATTCACATATTCTATCAAAATAAACTTATTTGTAATGACATTTTGCTGGCATCTTCAGCCAAGACAGAAGAGACTTCACCCCTGGGTTCAGAGCTCTCTCAGTATCAAAACCGACTGGGAGCTGGTTTTGTGAAGTCAGAAAGGTGCAACACACAACACATCCAACACCCATAAACAGACCCATTGCCCTTTCCCTAGAAGAGCAAAAAGGTCAGACTTGACCAATAAGAAACCAAAATAAGATGAGGACAATGCAGTACTTCACCTGTCATGGGGATCAACCCATTTGTAATTCAAATTTATTGCTTCAAACCCTAATCCTTACCAAAAAAACCTAAGCAGCAATCTATTGGCTTACTTCCACTTCTCAAACCCTCCTTCTGCTGAGCCCTCAGACTTCAGCTCCTCTCTTTGCAAGGGCCACAAGGCCATCACTGCTGGTATGAACACCAGCCCTGAGGGGAAGGAGACCGAGCCGATTAAAGGTGCCCATGGTCCAAGATTCACCCAAAAAGACTGAGTGCACAGAAAAACTAAGTAGCTTAAAACGTTGTTAGCAAGGTGGGATGCAGCTGAAACCTATAATGAGGTAGAGAAGCTTAAGCAGGTTTTCAGACAGGATAAGGAGGAGCTTGGTCTGCTAAGGCACACTCACTAAACAGGTCTCCTTCTGTGGCAGGATCTAGTCCTGGTCCCTGGTAAGTTAATGTCCAGCTGTATGGAAGCAAGGTCTGTCAAAGATCCTGTTTGTTAATGAGGTGCCTGCAGAGCCACAAAAGCTTCTGCAAAACTTTTCAACACCACGTAGCAAAGGCAAATCAACTTCATTTAAGAGGTTATTTCTTTAGAACCCTAAATCTATCTTTCTACCAGTTTCTTCTCTGACTACAGTTCCACTGGCCAGGTCACACAACCACAAGCTGGAGTTTCACAGGTGCCCCAGCTACTGCAGACATACATTGCACTGTGAATTTCACTTCGATGGACCATATATTTCATGATAGTTTTTTTTCCCCACACTGAACATCTGCAAATCAAAAACTCCTACACCTTCCTTTGAAGTGACACACTCAAACTCTCCAGTCTCTTTACAATGCAGAGTGTTCCGATGCCATTCCTTATTTGATTGTCCTCGGGATACAGCAGTCACCCAGACTGCTTCCTACCTCAACTGAAAGTCTTCTCAGTCCAAACCAAACTCTTCAGTTCTATTGATTTTTAAGATGGCACAGGAGTGCCATCCTGTGGCTATCAGAAGCAACCTGAAAGCTCGTTGTGTTGAACAGGGCTTGATGGTGCAACACACGACCGCACACGTTGCAGCACTCAGCTTCCACATGGAGGTTCACTGTCTCATGTTCTAATGCAGCACTTCAAAAGCCTGACTGAGGAACCCAAAGACTTCTACTTTGAAAGGTCTTAAATTACAGGCTTTTCATTTCCACCTAGGATGCCATTCTCCTAATGCACCTCAACTACCAGAGACATAGAACATCTTTAGCAAGAACCCCAGTTCCCTACAAGGAACGGCTGAGGGACTTGGGGTTGTTGAGCCTGGAGAAAAGGAGGCTCAGGGGAGACCTTCTGGCTCTTGACAACTCCCTGACAGGAGGTTGGAGCCAGGTGGGGTCAGGCTCTTCTGCCAAGGAACAAGTGACAGGACAAGAGGAAACAGCCTCAAGTTGCACCAGGGGAGGTTTAGGTTGGAGCTGAGGAACAATTTCTTCAACCCCCACAAGGGCTGTCAAGGGCTGTCCCAGGCTGCCCAGGGCAGTGGTGGAGTCCCCATCCCTGGAGGGGAAGTTTCAAAGTTGTGGAGATGTGGTGCTGAGGGACATGGGTTAGTGATGACCTGGCAGCGCTGGGTTAATGGTTGGATTTGATGGTCTTGAAGGTCTCTTCTAACCAGAACAACTCTATGATTCTCTAGGTGTATGATTTTATAGGCACTGCTGCCATTAGCAAGGGTAACACTATACAAGAAGCATCCCCTCTCAGAAAGACTACATTAGCAATGAATCTCTGAATCTTAAATATTAATTGCATTAAAAAAACCTGTCCTCCAGTGAAGCCTGCTTCTCAGAGGGGGACTTTTCCTATATTTACGTAGAATTTAAGACAAGTGGATGTTGTTCTCAAACACTTCTTGGAACTGGCTTAAAAAAGTATCTCTAAATCTTAAATACTGTCAGACCAGCTGGGTCTAGATAGGGGTAAGGAGCAAAAAAACCCCCATTTGTTCATGAAGGAGGAAGTAAAATTCCTATGCACTCATGCATATGAATTTCTTATGCTTGAGAGTGCATTAAAGTATTCCAAGGCATGCTTATCCTTAAGATATACCATTTCATGATTGTTCAACCTAAAAGATGAAGAAAAAAAAAGCTCTGTACTTGAATATTGACGTAGGTTTTACCGTGAAATTAATGCCTCTGGGTAGCTTAAACTGGATGTTATGCCAGGAAAAAAGACCAAATAATCAAACCCAGTGGGTTGACATTCTTCTTTTGAGTTTGGAAGAGCACTTGAACAGTGACTTCAGAACCAGCACGTTTCCCTAGTACCCACTGTTTTTTGTCACTGTAGTGATAAACCATTAGCAACAACCTGCAGATGCAAACCCAGGGTTTGCATTTTAAAAGAATACCATCCAAAATTTCAAACAGAGATGAGGATTTTGCAGATTGCTCTGAAGTTCCTTGAAATATTATGGTTACACGGGGGGGGGGAGGAAATGGGAAATGGAATGGGCAAAATTCAGTTTCTTGTGAGATGAGGGGACTATAAAACATTCTCCATCCAATCCATCTCCATCTCCATCCATGCTGGTGGACCCCATCAGCAGTAAGTTCTGCAGTTTGCTTTACAGCAAGACTTCAGATACAGAGCCAGATGTTATTACTAAGACTGCAGAGATGGAGGTTAGATGGCCTGGACATTCTGAACAGGCCCTGCTCTGTAAATTCAGGGATCAGTGTTATGTGGCTGATTCGAGACCACGTAAGATTCCCTCCAGGCTGGTATGGTTCACCCTCGCCATATGTGACCTAACTAGTGCTGTCAGCTGCTTCCACAGCACAGTGTTCTACTGCACATCCTGCATCAGCCAGACCGCAAGCAACCCCCACCAAAACTACATAAATCCCCTGAACAGCTCATTATTAGATCTAACAAATCTAGAATCAAATCCATCAACAACCGACAACTTATATCCAAAGTACAAAAAAAACCCAACACACCTTTCATATGCTTTTTCATAAACAAATTAGTGACACGAAATAACACATTTTAACTTGTAAATCATTAACTAATACAAGGTAAAGCATTATTCAGCTTCATTTGCTGAATGGTTTTGGTTCCCTCCTTGTGTCCACAAACTCTTTGATTTAAGCTAAAGCATCCTTGAGAACTTGTGCTTTGTTCACTGGTGAGTTAAAAGCAATGGTTTTCATTAGGAGGCAAAGAAACCATCAGGCTCTGCAGATTCAGTAACACTCAAAAAACCCAACATTTAGATTAGCACAGAAATCCTCAAATCATTCCAGACTCTCTTGACTAGCACTGACTAGAGAGAAAAAGCATCTTCTATTATTTTCTAGCACATCTTCATGAAAAATTGGCATTTAACAACAAAGCCAAACTCTCCTGCTCTTAGAACTGCCCAAGAGTCTGCATTACCCAAAGGAGCTGAGTCTCCACAGGCACTGATTTCCCAGAAGCAAGTCCATGCCTCTGCACAACTGTATTTAACCCCTTATCCTGCAGTTACAGCAAGGGAGACAGAAGTCAATATTGCAAGAAGAGTAACAGAGCAAGCAATTCAAACATTATTTCAAGTAAGTATGTTAAAACCAGCCAATATGCAGTTAGAAAACCAAGCAAGAACATCTACTTCTTAATAAGATGATGAAAGCAAATGATTGGAATAGGCTGTTTTTTCCCTTTACGTTCTCCTCCTCTTTTTAGCTGTGGTATTTCATGCCTTCAGTAACAGAAAGAAAACCACAACAATGGGGAGGGGAGGAAGGAAAGAAAAGTACCAAAGACATGTGGGGGTTGAGGGAGGGGGGATATCCATTTTTACAGTGGGAGATGCAAGCTACAGTGAAAACCTTAAAAAGTCTATCACTGTACACGTTCTGTAAAGTAGTTTTATAGAAAGAATGTAAATAACAGAAAAAAACTACAGCTCAGTCTCTTCTCCTCTATACAACCACCAGCCATTTTAATGCAAAGGATATTCTGTATTCATTTAGTTCTTTCAGCTCTTCTTCTCTTCGCTGCTTTTCTAGTAGCTCTTGCTGCCGAGAAACCTCATCAAGAAAATGCGTCTCATCTTCATCTAAGCCTCTCACCATATTTTCTGAATGAAGGAAAAGAACAGACATTGATAAGCTAAAACCTCTTAAGGACAAGCCATTTGTTTCGCTTTACTTCACCACTCTTAGAACATTTCCCGATGATTTCAGAGTGCTCCATAAATGCAGGTTAAGTGTCCAGATCCTGCATACGACGTTTCGAACGCTTCTGAGGTGGAGCGATTTGCACAGTCACTGGGAACACGGGGAGCAGAGCCCGGGGTGACTGGGCAAATTGGGCACTTCAGCAGTCACGCTACTGTGCCAAGAAAAGGGTACCAAGCAAGCTCCACAAGCTATCTGCTGGATTCTGTAATTAAGGAGTAAAAATACTTCTCAGTTAATGATACTGGATGCTAACAAGCCAAAACTCTTATGCAGTCACGCACGCAAACTACAACAAACTAACACAGTTTGAACACAACAGTTAGTACAGAGGGAAGCAAGACACAGTTCCCAGGAAGCCATGAAATGCTACTGTGCTTTCAGATGTAATTAAGGAAAATCGACCTAGTTCTCACACAAGCAGCCTTTCTGCAGTTCTGAAACACTGTGTGGATGAGGTTACACAAAACAAGGAATAACCACATTAAGCCATCCTACGTTTGTTGCTTTGCTTTCAGGCAGTTTAAACCCTCTCTCCTCAAAATCTGTTCTTAAACCAACCAATAACTGGAAAAACCCTGACATTACTTCTCCCCATAAATCTTGCCTGAAAATAGGAAGTGTTTTTTCTTAAAGCAAATAATGAGTAACTTAACTGAAATAAACATCTGTTAAAAAAAATGTGAAGTAAATAGAAGACAATTCCTGACTTCCAAATAAAATCAATTCCTTTCTAAACAAGCTACCCTACTTTAAGTCAAGTACGTGCTAGTGCAGGAGGAAGTTCTTTTATTTTCTGTTCTTCAAACATTCCATGTCTCTCAGCCAAATGATTTACAAGGGTAATAAAAAAGTTTTTTAGAAGGACCAAGTCTTGCTGTTAGTGGTCACCCTCAGAAATCTTAACCCAAACATCACCTTTAGTTTTCATTAAGGCTTAATTCCCTAAGAGGATTTTTAGGCTTTTACATGAGGTCTACATATTTTTTTAATCTTCACCCACATAGTCAAGTCCTACTCACTTTACTGCCAAGCAAAGAAATGCATTTGCACTGATAATTGGCAAGTGTCTGTCTTTGACAGAAAAGCTCAGAAATCAATTATTATTATCTGAAGTTACTTTCCAAAGCCTGAGCCCTACTCTTCTCAAATCTAAGAACACAGAGCTCATTTGTCAATCTTTCCACAGTAACTTGTAGCATTCACCAGTGCTGCTGAGAGCCCCTTCAAACAGACAGCAAAAGTAGAGACACTGGGTATTGTTTGAAGAGAGTGACATGAATTAATTTTGTTTTCTGTCAGCCTGACCAGCAAATCAAGAGAAGCAGCCATAGAGATCCTTACGGCTGACATTATTGAGATTCCCTACTAAATAGCCTCCAGGAGGCTTTGCTCTCCAGGTCAGCAGGTAGCTGATACTCCACAAGGGTTTCCCCACAAACCCTTCCCATCCAGCTTGAGAGCAGTCAGTTTTCTGGTGACTACTGGGACAAGAATTGCTTAGTGACATCACCAAAGATGACTTGGATCAAAAGCTTACTTGAGTAAACTGGAAACTCTCCAGCTGGGAAGAATCCTGTAGATACACTTGGAGACTTCAATGCATTAACGCTGCTATCTGTGATTCCCACTTTTCACCACCAAAAATATAAGAAAAACTGAAGAGATGGGAAATAACTTCCATTTATCCTTGTTTTGGTTACCATAATTGTTCAGAAAAGTTACAAGTTACATTTTAGAGAATACTAGCATTAATTTTCATTGAAAATGCCACAACATTTCAGTAAAATTATTGTACTTTGAAAAGGAAGATGTTCTTGCAACACTGAGTAACAGAGCAGAAAGATCTGCTAGTCCCTATACGGTTTTTCATCTGCACAAAAAGATTTAAGTTGGTGTGTTTATGCAAACGCAATTCTTCAGCATTAAGGTGTTTCTCCTCCCAAGTCCCATCACCAGTTCTGACAGAATGACAGCGCAATAAACTCGTTTTATACTCCTCCAAAATTCCCACGGATAGAAAAATACTTACGAACATTTTTAACAAAAAAAAAAAAAAAATCAAGCCTATTAGGGGACAAATCTTGTCATGAGTGGCCAAACTGGGCTGAACTCTGATGAGGTAAAGCTAAAATAGTTTTGTTGCGCCGCAAATACAAAAGAGATTCTAGACAGAATCCAGTTAGGGAATCTGGAGCTTAAAGAACACAATAGTTTGAGCATAAGGCTTCCAGAGAAAGAACCAAAATCAGTCAGAACCCACCTTAAAATGAAGTCCCACAGTATCATCCTCACTTCTCTTTAGATAGAGCCAATAGCTCCCTTTTTTTTCCCCCAAATGGTTGACTAATCATTTTCTAGCTCTCACTATCACCTTTGCACTTAGCAGCACATATACAGGTGATACAATGCAAAGGATTGTTCTATAAAACCAGAAATTCAAACATCAGTAAAAATTTGGTTTCCATTTCATTGGAAGAGTTAAATATCTACTTTTTGAAGCATCAGCGCCTCTATGTTTTCTTCTTCCAAATAGTCATCTTGAGCCTCAAATTACTTTTCCATCAACTAATTACAGCTTGGAAATGTAACAGCTGCTGGAACAGGATTTCTTTTTAGTGCTTCGAATGGTCTAATAGAATGGTCTTGTGTTAAAGCACAAGTTTAAGAGTTATCACAAAACCACATTACATTTCCACTTTTCCATGGACTGGTATTGGGTTTTTTTTGCTTTCATGTGCAAAATAAGCCTACTGCTCCACACTTTGCAGGAACACAGCTTCATAACCACAGGCAACTTAGAGTTCCTTACACGTGCAGTGCTGCCCAGAACAATCTGTTATCTACAGAAGCATCTACCAGCCTTGGAAAATAAAGATTTCAAGAACACTTTTCTGAAGCCTCTGTTTATCTCCCAGAGAGGCAGCCAAGACACACAGATACGTCCCTGTAGTATCAGAAGTTCCATACTATACTGTTACATACATAACAGCCAGAAGTTCCATACGGCTGTTGCCCACAATACGTGTGGTTTGCTTGCTTTCAGTTCAAAATCGTAATGGCTGGTGCTTACTGAATTTAAATTGCTCCTCAAACTCCTGCTGCTTCTTTTCTCTCTGTTCCTGAAGTCTTTCGTACAGTGAACGTGGGTCATACGCCTCCTCCGGGCATTCTGAAAGGAAGGAACAAATTGGGAAATGAGACCATATGAAATTACCGACAGTTCTTAGCTCCTTCATGTAAAAACCTTTTGAACTTGTGGAACACAACCTATGACCTTTTCTTTCTGCTTTCCACAAAAGCAAAATATTCTCTGATGTCTTTCCTGTAATTATTAAAATCTATCCCATACCTTCTGGATCCTCAGGTTTTCGGACCTTTTCCCATTCCTCTTGCCTTCTCTTTCGTCGCTCCTCGAGCTCCGATTCGGACACGAACCTCTTGTTAATCACGAGGTCAGCAGTGCCATCTCCTCCATCCATTGTGGAACAGCCCACCCTAAAAAACACAGCGTGAAAGACACCGGGAGCCTGATTTCACCTGTTAGTGTATGAGACATTATCACGCCTCCTGAAAAACCAGACCTGCTGCACTTGCTTCAGTTCTCTAAAGACCACTACATTGTAAGTACTGATCAAAATACTCACCGCATAACTGCTAAGATTAATAGCACCACCTATTATTCCTCCTTTATTCTTTTTCATATTTATGTCTTTTCCCTGTCAGTTACCTGCCTCAGGCTGCTTTTCAGAAAGTCATATTTTAATAGACTTTTCTTCACTTTACTTTTGATTTTCATTGCTTAAATAAATATGAAACAAAATAAAAAGAAATGAAAACCCGACTCCTAGACTCACAACCTATTGTTTCAGTTCATACACCTCTCTGCTCTGAAGAAAGGATTCGACACTTTGCCCTCACTTTACCCAACTTCTTTTCTCCCATCCCACGAAAACTTGAGCAAGCTGTCCTGTTTTCACCGGCTGGAACACAGCTGTTTACAAGTTCTTAACAGTGGGATTTCAGAAAATAGCAACTAATCTCTCTAACCTTCAAAAGCATTCCGCAGCTCTCTGCAGCTTGAAATTTGCTTGGACAGGGTTGGACTTAGAAAACAGAGGCAGCACTTCCATCCAAGCGAGCACAGCCCCTACTCACACCATATACCTGCCTCTGCTGCAAGAGATCCTAACACCGAGTACTGGCCAGGTCCCTGCTTCAATTCCAGGCATGGGGAAGAGATGCTCCAAGGAGTTATCCATCCTAAGAAGGAAACTCCTGGTCTTCACACCATTAAGACCAGGATGAAACAAACTGCTTCTGCTAGTCTTAAATGGCTCACTTCAAGATTTACTGTCAGCTCCATGCTACAGAATGAGGCATTCGTGCCTAATTTTGTTTCCTCCATCAAGCCTGTACGCACAAGCACAGCACCGGAACAGCATCGACAGCTGTCCATTTACAGTCATGCTAACCTCATGCTTTTTTCCAGTTTTTTCTTATTTCTTTGGTCTAACTTCAGCAAGTACCTCAAGGACTACAGACAATCGCCCCCTGCGCTGCCAAGTATTGTTCCTTGAGGATCTCACCCTGCTGGCATTTCAGGGCTGGAAAAGAAGCCATAACACTCTTTCAGGGAGGAAGAGATGCAATTTGGAGAGACCCAAATAATGGAAGGCACCAATTTATCATCCTTCCCTCCTCCCGCAGGAAGCAGAGTCCTAAAATTCTTACAAAAACTGATGCTTTTTGTGAGTTACTGTTTGCAATACAGATGACAAATGGCGATCTCAGGAGAAATTCAGGTTAGAGCGCTGCACAGATCTTTGTTAGAGCAGGATGTGTTCTTATTATTAAAAGACAAGACAAAAGGATTCTCTTTAGAAGTGGAGAAAGAAAGGACAGACCAAGGGCTGGTGATTATTTTTTTTTTTTAATATACTTTTCTTTCTTTGTTTTGCCTCTTTCTTACTATGCAAGAAAAATCCACCCTAAGACAAGTCGTCTTTCTGGAAAACATAGAACACCTACTCTTTGAGTGTCATTTCTGACGGTAGTTCAAGCTGGAAACATAGAGAAGATGAAAACAGAATCCTCCTCCAGAATACAGGTCCTAATCACATGGGCTGCTGTCCAACCCAAGTGCTGGATAAACAAGATAACCTGGTTCTCCACTTATGC
Source organism: Ceryle rudis (assembly GCA_033439905.1). Lineage (NCBI taxonomy): Eukaryota > Metazoa > Chordata > Aves > Coraciiformes > Cerylidae > Ceryle > Ceryle rudis. The sequence goes on from JAAGNO010025935.1 coordinate 26,264, forward strand.
CATCTCAACCCAAACTTTTAGAGAGGGAACAAAAGGTTCCAATTCTGTGGTGACAGAAAGTCATACAAACAAACTGAAAGAGTGGGGAAGAGGATCATCTGGGGACTAAAGTCTTCAGCAGCAAACCCCCTGCCTTCCCCATCAGCCAGTTTGCTCGGACAACATATTTTAAGATACCTGAAGAAGATGAAGGTTTAATTATGACTTGACAAACAGCTACTGTATTTTAACTACAGTCCTGGAAATTGGCTGATCACATTTCTGCAAATAACAGCTTTGCTAACACCCATATCCTGGGGGACAAAGATGTAGGGAAACAAAATAAAAATCAAGCAGCATCGCATTCAAGTCCATTTGCACTTCTAGAGTTTGCTAATCTTGCTGCATTCTTTGCCCTCCCCCACGTGAAACATGCACAAAATCTTCCAGATCCAACAAAACACACTGTGCTTGGCGAGTGTCCCCTGTTCACTTACGGTTTTGTGTGGTGACTGCATTCTAGCGAGTGGCAGACTGACACTCTTTTTTGACACACCAAAAGCTTATGACACAGCTGTAAACTGCAGCTTTTGATACTAACAGATGATAACATTCCCAGGATCAAAAAAAAACAACTCAGCTTCACAGCTCTTGCCATCACCTAGGCCGGAGCAGATCCAGAGCAGAGACGGCGTCTTGGGTGACCGTGTGCAGTCTCCAATGCACCCAGACCTCCAGTAAATAACGGGCCCCCCTACTTTTCACTGCAACAACCTCGGGCAGCACCTGCGCCCCTGCAGCACGTCAAATAAAGTGCTGGGCACCAAGCCTGGAGCCTCCCTACAGCCAGCGGTGAAGAGTCGCTCCCTGCCACGGTGCAGGCAGCTTGAGGCCCGGCACCACGATCTGGCATCCGCTCCCTCGCTGCTCGCGTGCGTCCGGAGAGCGTGAGCCTCCCGGGTGCAGGCCTGGCCGTGCGAGTCCGGGACCTGCTCCCAGTCCGCGCCGCCGAGCCCTCGCCGCGGCCGCCTCCTCCTCCTCCTCGCTGCGCCTTCCCTCCACCTGCTCGCTCCGGGAGCGGCCTCCCCCGCGGCCGGGCCTCCAGCGGCCTCCCCCACGGCACTCTGAGCGCCCAGGCCCGGCCCTCTCCGCCCCTGCATCCGCAGGGCTCCGCAGCGTGGCCACGGCCGCCTTTCCCGCCGCCCTCGCAGAGCCCGCGGCCCCGGCCGCCGCCGCCAGCACGTACCGCACCCGCCGGCCGGTTACAGCGAGAGGCACAGCCCAGCCCAGCGCGCCGCCATTGATCCCCCTCGCACCAGCCCGCCCCGGTTCGCCGGCCACCA
>JAAGNO010025936.1:0-19257 GCA_033439905.1 Ceryle rudis
TCCTGCTCTGGAGACTTTCAACACCCACCTGGCTGCCTTCCTGTGTGACCTGTGCTGGATTGTATGGTCCTGCTCTGGCAGGGGGGCTGGACTCGAAGATCTCCAAGGTCCCTTCCAACCCCTGACACCCTGTGATACCTGTGATACTGGTAATGTTTTCTAAGTGAGTAATGCCAGTGAAACCATCACAGTGACATATCAGAGTAACGACTTTCAGGTCTGAGCCCTAACATCATTCTTCCCCAGTTAAGATAATCCCAATTGAAGGAGTACCTTCTATTTTCAGGTCATGCTAATGCTGAAGCCTGAATGCTCAAAAATTTGCCTTTTTTTCCTTCATTTTTTGTTTGCAAACTGCAGCCCCATCTCCCTCAAGCAGAGGGATCCAGTGTTCGAACCACCAATACCAGCGCTGAGCAATGAGATCTTCCATTGCATGTTCCCGAACTGATTCCAATCCAGAAACAAGATTAATACCATTGTCTAGTGTATTAGTTTTGTCTTGCTGGAACAGGACAGAGAGGACCCCAGTACCCTTATCAAAGCTTCAGTGAAAAACAATTTACCCTAATTTTGATTTGGGATAAACACTAGGCCAAGGTCATTTCCCTCTATGCTCATTCATAGTACCATCTTTAATCGATTATTAGCCACAGTATCAATTATCTGGTTTGATATGACAAGGCATTTAAACAGAGTTCCTGAGGCAAGCAGCAAAAGGCACAGACGAGAACAAAGGCCACTGTGATATTAAAGACCACTGATGGGCAAGCACAGGTCATGAAACTGAAATCGTAGCCTTTGAGGGCATGGTTCAGCCTGCAGCCTGCTTTTCATTTCACCTCAGGATTTCAGAGCTTTTGGTACTGCTACAGCATTTATTTGTTTTCTTGTTTCTGGCGAGAGAGAATCACTAACTAAGATTAAAGAAGATGAACAAAATATTAAAGAACAAACTGCCAAAGGGTGCAGCACGGAGCACTTATTGTCTAAAGAAAGAAGCTGAGATTTCAGCCATCACAAACTCTGCCCAGGCGCAGGTATCCCAGGGAGGTAGGGCAGGGGGCTGCCGCCCTCAGGCAGGCAAGGGAGACCGTTTCATGTCTCACGAGGTACTGAGGGAGGGAAGGAACAGGGCAGAGACAGACACAGACCTGCTCCCGATTCCCCCACCCACCACCGCAGCAGGAGCTATTTTCCGCTGCTACGCAAGGGCCTGAATTTCTTACACATCCCTACGGTTTCTGTGCAATAAGCAGCTTGCTACTTGCTACTATCACCACACATATTTAGAGAGACTGGGAAATGCGCGGGTTCAGTTTTTGATACGGTTCAGTCTCCCAGTGTTTTTCGCTGGTTTTTTTCTTACAGCTACACAGGCAGCATCATTAGATTAGGGGGTCAAGGCATTTTTCATATGCACACCAAATACCCCATTAGATTTATGTGGTGTTTTAGTAACAACAGCAGAAAGAAAGAAGTCAACTGCTGTCCAGAGCAGCCTCTGCCCTCACAGCCCGTGAGCAGCAAGCGCATCCTCTGGAGTCGCCCGATGAGCACCCTGTGGCAGCTCTCCAGTGTTCATCAGGGGACTCCAGACAACACACTCGGTCCCTGCTGCCTCTGGTCCCTGGAGGAGCATCGCTGCAGCTACTGTGTCACCCATCCCAGCCTTCTCCTGCAGCCTGGGGCCCCAGAGACTTCCTTCATGGTGCCATGAGCCAGGGGTAGGTGGCATGTCCCACAGCAGGGAGACCCTGGCTGCTGCCCACCCAGCCGGCAGCTGCAGCAGCTTCGCACCACTGCTGCTGCATGGCTCCTGTTGGCTGGGGGAAGCCAAGGGCACATCTTCCATTGCATGTCCTGGACTTCAGCATCTTTTCTCACTCATTGCCAGTGATGGGACAAGAGAAAAGAGCCTCAAGTTGCATCAGGGGAGGTTTAGGTTGGACATTAGGAGAAGTTTCCTCCACAGAAAGGTTTTCCAGGGCTGCCCGAGGCTGCCCAGGGCAGTGGTGGAGTCCCCGTGATCCCTAGAGGAGTTTCCAAGCCATGGAGATGTGGTGCTGAGGGACATGGCTTAGTGGCGACCTGGCAGTGATCAGTTAACAGTCAGACCTACTGATCTTAAAGATCTTTTCCAACCAAAACAATTCTGTGATTCTATGTCCAGAAACAGCAAATCCCTGACAGATTGCCACTCAGATGAGTTTTAGAATACGTATAACCCCTAACATTCTGTGATTCTGTGATCTGTAAGAGACATGCTCCAAAAAAACCACAACAGGTTTCCACAAAACGTGACCTTTCCAACCCTATGCTGATACTAGGCCCTGGGGGCAACACTACACAAGTGCACTGCTGCTTGCTCCAGGTACAGGAGCCAGCACAGGGACCCCAGCTCAAGGAAGGATCAATCCAAAACCCAACAGTGGCTTTGCAATTATCAGAAATTGTCATCAATGAAGCTAAAGAGCTCAGTCATCAGGCTGTGGAGCCACAGGTAAGCTTCTCCAGCTCCCAAGGAAGCCTGAGCATCTGGCACAACACTCCACTCAGATACAGAGAGGAAAGTCTGCCAAGCCCCATGAGATCCCAAGTGTCCCCATCACTCTCTTAACAGCCAGATTTTGGCCTAGGTTGTTTAGATACTTTTAAAACTGTCGCTCTAACTTCACAGAAATGATCAATTATCCACAGTTACATATTAACACCTGTATTAAAAAAAGACCCTTAAAGTGTCACTAGGTATTTTTAACACGTCCTTGACACTTCAGGAAAAAGCGGTACCGAGTAGACTTTCGATTATGATAGTTTCTGCTACGGCTAACATCAGAAGATGGCATGGTTTTGATGAATTTCTCTCCAAAGGATTACCTCCCCGTAAGAGCCCCTCTGTGAAAGAGCTCAAATGGTGGGTGTGAATGGAAATCAAGGCTGTAAGCTACCACTCACAGTGTGTTATACGACATTTTCTTGACTGTAATTCACCCTACTTGCAAAGTCACTATGTTTGGTGCCTGCTACAGCCTACACTCAGTTCCTCAGGCTCGATTCAGAACATCCACTACACAGAGCAATCAGTGTCATTTTATTATTATTATTACGAATGGCACAAAATCTAGTTTGCAGCAGGAAGCAAAGTAATTTCAGGGAGAAAGAACAGGGATGGGAGACAGGAAGCATCAGCTTACCAGCATTTTAAAGCCAGGCAGCGTTGCTGTTCCGTGCAGCAGCAGCGTACGCCAACCCTTTCTGTGCTAAAACACAACTGTTGAAGACCTCAGAGGCAGCATTAACACTAAGCATTAGAAGGCAGCATTAAGAAAGGCTCCAAAGTAAACCCCACCACCTTCCTATGGAGAAGGCCAAATATTTTTGCACGTAGCCACTCCAAGGGCAGATTTTAGCTGCTGTGTACTTGTACAACTACCAACCAGACTCCTAAGGACAGCATGTGTTCCTGGGCAGCATCTGTCCGTAAGGTTTTCCTCTGTATTTTCCCCTCGCAGACGATGCTGAGCAGAGGACTGGGGTGTTAATCACTGCAATCCGTTGACAGTTTATTTTAAGGAACAGTTACATTAAGATTCAAGATCTTTACTTACGTTACAATCGTGATGACATCAATTTGTTACTTGTAAAAACCATTTCATAGCCTTGGTTTATAAGATGCTATTTGGGATTCTAAACCTAAAAAACCCCAACCAAAACCAACAAAAAGTAGTAGCAGCTTTCCCCTCAGCTTTCACTCATATAAACATTAACTGGGGACAAAATAAATTAAAAATGTCTTTATCTAGCAACCTTAATTATTACCCAAGGTTCTCTCTAAGTGTATTATTCCTGAAACATTTCTATAGAAAATCTCACATAACTTTCCTTACTAGAGGTGTACAATTTCTGCACACGGTGACAACAGGCATTCCTAGCTCGTGCTGTGGACTAGGCTGCAGGCAGCTCGGAGTCACAGCACCAGTAGTTATTTTGGAAACGGAAAGAAGCTGTCGGTAGTTAAAGGAGCTCTCTCCCTCTTGCTCTCTCTGGCTGCTCAGTACATCACTGAGCAGCGGGAGATCTTTGATACCCTGTTCTCTTGGCCAGATTGGATTGAGTAGAAATTAGGTGCCACCTCTTTACCTCCTCCTTTCTTTGTGGTTTTGACACAAGCAATGTACTTCCCGTGATTGCGAGTACTTTGCAGATCGCATTCCTAAATCCCGAAACTGGGAGTAAAGACACATGATGGCCAAGTGCTGGGGGGCTGCAAAAGCAACGTGGCTGTGCAAGATGAAAAAACTTCAGCTTCACTGAAGTTTGAAGCCTGAACAGCCGCATCTGAGCACAACGCAAAATGCACAGACCCGTATCACAGGAATGCAATGTCTCTGCCTCTCCTCCTTTTCTCGGGATCTGCTCTGCTCCTCCCCATTGCCTCTCCCATTCCTCTTCACTCTCCAATCTTACCTTCTTTACCGTGTGCAGTTTCAATGCCAAATTGTCTCCCTAGATTAAAGAATATGTCCCTTCTCTCCCTGCATTCTTCATATTTCCTTCTCTGCTCTTCTATTTTCCAGGGAATTTTCACTTCTTCAATTCCTTTTTTTTTTTTTTTTTGAGCCTATCCAGCCTCCAGCACAGTCAGGCCAAGTTGTTGCATGCAAAATTCCTCCAGGAATATTTGCTGTATAAACATGATCTGGTAATGCAAAGACTGAGCTCAGAAAACCTTGCAAGATCCTTGAGCAGCCTTCACTACCTGATACCAGTGTCAGGGCAACACCCAAGGCCCACAGGAGCTGGTCACAACTCACACACCTCTACACTGACAGGAGGCCTGGACTCTCAGCTTTCCTCTCAGGCAGCTGTTCAATGCTGCTTCTGTTTCTGCAACTCTCCCAAACCAATGTAAGCATGAGGTGAGGGCAATGCTTGTCCTTTTCAAGTCATATTAAGAGAAAAGATGCTCATCAGCTCAGTAATAATACTTTAGAGCACGACACATCACCAACAGTGCTGTCATTGGGCCAAAGCTTGATGTTTTTTCTCTCTGACTCACAAAATAAAATCATCTTCGTAAATAATCTTGGAAAATAAACCTTTCCGAAGAGCCCCGAGACAGAGGAACCTCCTGCAGAGCTAAGCCTACCACAGAAGGAAGGACTCTCAGCGCCTGTCAAGAGCTATCAGGTCTGTTCCTCTGCACAGATTTCTCTCTCCCTTTTGCTAAGCCCAGCTCTGAAGTAACACATTCTGCCCAGACAGGCAGAGCTGGTCAGGGTGCAAGACCTTTGGTTAACGTTACTCCTCAGGTAAAAACACTGGTGTGGAAAAAGTGACATCAAGAAAAGAAATTCCACCTTAGCCTGCATTGCTGTAGAAGCGGCGTAGCTATACTGACAGAAAAGTGCTCACAGACACTCCCTGAGCAAAGGAGAATGAAGCAGAAATAGTTCTGTAGCATAAAGCGATGGGTTTGTATCAGCAGAGCGACACTCAGAAAACCATAACCCTGCTTGAGGCCTGTGTCCCAATCTACACAAACACACAGGAAAAACATCTCTTGACTGCAGAAGTTTCACAGGGCTTTAGTCCTACAGTCTAATTTATTCACATGGACTAAAAATTCCCTCTAGTGAAGATCATGGGAGGTTTCCTCACCAAGAGAGTGAGCCAGTCCAGGGTAACATGGCAAAAGCACATACTATTAAGGGTAGCAGATTTTTGTGCTCACACCTGGGACTTATTTTTTAAGGACCTTGCCTCGCATGGAAACAGAACATTCAGCCGTAGCCACCATTTGTTGAGCAACAGACTGTTCATGGTACTTGAGATTATCATATCACTGCTGTAGGAAACTCTAAGGTGTTCTCTGCAAGGACCTGACAGTGCCTTTGTGAACAAGATGCTGGAGAACACGCAGCATCTCTCTCCACCACACTGTGGATTTAGCAATCCTAGGAGCAGCAAGATCAGAGTGTCTGATTTATTTCTCCCATTCTTTTTTCCCCTGTATCCCAAGTACACTGCAGCTCCTAAGACATCTGAGAGGTTGTGAATCAACACAGATAATTTCATCCTTCACATGTGTAGACACGTTCTCAGTAACAGCGTGGGGAATCAGTGCAAATGAATCCATTGATCCCTTTCACAATTCAGCCACAAACCAATTTAGTGTAAGATTTATGTGATGTTGAGAGCAGCAGTTGTAGCTGGAGCAGTGATATAATTAGGGATGCATTAAGTGTTTGGGGGGAAATGAAAGAGTAGTGTTTCTCTTAACAAAGAGTAAAAAGGCACCGATGGAGCAATAATGCTTTTATTGTCTGCATAGTTCCAGTGACCTATCTGTTTTAACCATAAATGGCCTTTAAGCTCTAGCAGTTTGCAATAAAATAATCATTACTGCAATGGGCCTCGTCATCACTAGAAACAGAGGAGTTTTTCCTCTCATTAAAACTGGCCACAGGCAAATGTCTCAGACACATGGTACAGTACGGAATACGTAACATTAAAGAGGCCAAAAAAGTAAAGAAATAGTCAATGTAATAATCTCATAAGAAGACACGATACATACAAAAGGAACCTCTCTCCAAGCAAGCCAGCACACACTGCCATCAGCAGGAGGCGACACTAAATACTATAGGTGTATAGTCTCTGTGCAAGCAGGTACATGTTCACTCGTCCTGTCACTCAGCTCCACAGACATAACTACAGGGATATCCTGCACTCTTGGAAGTGATTATATGAAAATACTTTCACCACAGTACAAAAGGCACAGGGCTCCTCCGTCTTCCTGTTCAGTCCCTTAACAGCCCAAACCCCACATTTCTGCTGACCAGATCAGACTTGCTCAGACCTCCATAAACTGGGACACATAGAGGCACATTGACCTTGTCACCTATCCAAAGCCAGTGTGAAATGGGGGGACTCGCCTGCCATGCTGAGCTCTTCCCCACATTGCAGATGGATCCCAGGTATCTTCTTACTTGCTGGACTGGCAGTCAATTAACTGTCTTTATGAAGCGCTAGGAAATGGATCCAGACATCACATTACCCTGATAAAACATTGCTCGGTGTAAGAATGTGTTTCTCCTCAGTCGTTTCAAAAGGCTTCATACAAAGTGGACGGGTCCAGTTAGCCCAGGGGGAGCAAACTTTTCCTTCAGCACCTTGGGTATTTTCAGCCAAATTTTTGCCATCAACTTAATGCTCTTCTCCACTACACTTAACTCTCTTTAAAGAAAGGCTTTCTTTAAAGAAAATTATTTTGTTGGAAATGTTTAAGTCTGGGTTTTGATGCGGGACTTTTTCAGACCTTTTTGATACCTGTGTATTTATTATATGCACATAAAGATGGAAAAAACCAAATCAAATAATTGGCCTAAGCAACCACGTAAGAATAGCACAGAAATCATCAGGGGGGTTTCTGTACAATACAACTTTTAATTTTTTTTTTATTTTTAATTTTTAAAACTAATAGGTAAGGCCTGACATTGCTAGATAGCATAACAGCTCCCAGACAGCTAAAGACTGCAGCTTGCCTTGCCAGAAACACAACAAAAAGGAGGCAAGAGCTCTTTGCAAAGCAGTCTCACCTCGCTTTAAATCGTGTTGTTCTCACCCCCACGCTCCACAGCGCACAACTATGTTTATAATCTATGTGCATCAGCAGCTTTGTATTACACTCAGTACAGTCGGAGTGGTTAACATCACTGTAGTAGTGTAACGTTACACGTGATCAGCAACATGAAACAGGAACTCTGCGAACATGGTGGAAAGCAGCGTGGCTGCCTCGTGGCGCAGGAACACCCGACACAGAGACAGGTCTGTTCCCTTGCTGACGGCCGCCCAGCAAATCACCCGCGGGAAGATGAAGCTTCAGCAAGTGAAGCTGGTAGGTAGTCCTGCTTACAGTGAAGTAAAGCACCAAGTATTTACCTCTGTCTCATGTTACAAAAACATCTAGCCGGGCCTCCCAAAGCATAAGTAGTTTATTTTTATACAGCCTTACTGAAAACAATTACAAATCAAAAAATTAATCCTTGACATTAACAGCAAATAGCAAAACACTTTACAGATATGAAACTCCAGAAAACTGAAAGACAGCCTGCGTATCACAGCACCCAGCATTTCTTTTCCTTTACTCCTAAATCCATAAATTCTTCCTGATTATACTTAAAAATGATACTTCCAGCAAAATGTATCAAAGGAAACACCCGAGACACTTTGACCTTGCTTTTGTATACATCTTTTCTCTTTGCTTTTCTGACAGTCATTTTGTTTTCAGGATAATCTAATAAATAAATAAAAATTTGAAAAATAGCACTCCCCTATCAACAGTTTGAAAGCTCAGTTCTTTTTTAGGAAGAAGAAAAAAAAAAAATAAGCACAGGAGCTAAGTTTGAATAGCTTTTAGCAAGCCGTGTGCCAGATTTAGAGCCAGTGAAACTGAGCTGCTTTTATAGACTCATCCTGACTTAAAGTGTACAAAGTACATAAAAATAGAAAAATTACATCATATTCTGCTGCATCATTCCCTTGCTGTTATCTGCATTTTCATACTCACATGTCTATGAAAAATGCCATATGGGCTATGAAAACATATTTGTCTATTCACCACAAATCTTGTCAGGTTAAATACACACCTCTCTCCGCCAGCATTAGCGAACTAAGTCTTATAATTAGTAATAGCAAGTAAAAAGAAATCTGACAGAACTAATTTTTGTCTCTGTAACAGCCTTCCACTGTGCATCTGTAATATAATAGTCCATCTGCTTGTGTCTGGGAGAGTTTCACGCTACCCGTGCCCATTTTCCAGTGTCATTTGGTTAACATCTGAAACACTGCAACTTCCTCACCAACCTCCGTCCAAGCCCAGGAGCTCCCACAAGGAGTGTACGATTTAAGGAGAGCCTTTAAACATCCTACCCAGAACAGCAATGTCTGTGCTTATCTCCCAGACAAGTATTGCTGCACCCAGGCTGGTAGATTCCAGGCTCTCCTGCAGATGAGTGCAGATTTCATGGCCAAAGCACCCAGCACCACAAACTATCGCTCGACACAGTGCAGGGTGCTCTCCAGAGCCATCATCATTTCCTTGATGCTAATATTGACACACAGAACCCCATTCCCCAGAGCAGCCCAAATGCTCCCTGGAGTTGGGGCTGATGCCCCCAGGGCTGGAAGCCAGCCAGCCCCAATCCCCTCAGCCCAGCACAGGCTGGTGTGGGGTTGAGCTGCAAAGTGCAGGAGCTGCCTGTGGTAGCTGCTCAGCAGCCGGGTGCTGCCTGAGGAAGCTTTTCCTCTAGGGAGGATCCCCGTGAGCTGCTTCCTCTCCCCTTCAGCCCCTGGCAGCAGCAAAAGAAGCTGGAGGCAAACAAATACCTCCTCGGGAGCTGCACTGGCCTTAGTAGTAACATCACTGCACTGAAGATGTTATTGGACTTTTCCACACATATTTTTAATTTCCAGAATGCTTTCACAACTGAAAGCATAAAGTTAATATACTGAAAGAAGCTACATGTGCAAGTGAGTAATAACTTCACCATACTGCCAGCCTTGCTTATACCTTCCTGGGTTTTTCAATAAAACACAGCTTAGTGATGTTTGACTGACATGCTTTGCATTAATTTTTCAAAAGATAATATTTGATCTGTATTGTCTCGTACAAATCATTCTGCAAAAGTTAAGGAAAGCATTTCTAAAGAGTACTATTCTGTTCAAAATTCCATACTTTTAGCAGAGGTGATCAACAAATTCATATATTGTACCTGAATCTCTGGTTGAAAGGTGACAGTCTCAAACAATTACTTACTAGGTGACTAATTCAACTGGCTCAGACATAAGAATACCTGCATAGTTAGCCACAGTGCTTGAGTTTTACTGCTATAGATTTACATTTTGGGAGGAAGAATCCAGAACAGAGAACAGTGCTTAGCCTCCCACTAAACCCTGTATTAACTAACATTGCTAACAGATTGAAATCTGAGCAGCATCTCAAATCTGACTGGTTTTTTCCTATTCCCTTCCTAAAGCACGACACAGGAGAATAACACTACCAGAGGAGGCAAAATGAAGTGCAGGAGGAAAAGACAATCCTATACAAACAAAACTCTAGGCTAGGGTGCATCCTTTTAGTGTTTCAAATAAACCATTATCCATGCCCTCATCAGTATGTTGTATTTAACACAACTTTCCTCCTGATGGTCTTCCTGCCACATCCTTTCCCAACGCCCTGAATGACTCAGCCAACGCTCCAAAACCCGACAGTTTTGCAGATAAAGTCAGTGCTCTTCCTCCTTCTGTCTATACGTGTGACACGAGTTGTCAGTGATTAGCATTATCTGAACCATCCAAAGCTCTGCCCTGGGCCCTTAATGCCATGACCCAGGATTTGTTGCCTTCTGATCACTCACATCAAGGGGCTTTCCACAGTGAAACATAGCTCAGCACAGCCCTTTGTCTGCCATATCAACAACTTCACTTCTGATGCGTGCATGAATGATTTGCTCTAAGGCAGCTGCCCCAGGAATCCAGATTTTTTTTCTTCATGACTGAATTATGCTTTTGATACATACTAACCCTAGTTACAAGTTACCAAATCTCGTCTCATTTACATGTTTAACTAGTGCTTTGACACATCGGCTGATAGCTTTCTTTTCAAATTTTATCAGAGGAGAACTGCAGGGATTATAGCTCTGACAGAAACATGTTAAAGCCACGTGAGTGAGGTATGTTGTCGTTTCATAAAACTCAGCGCATTTATTGATGCCTTATTTTACTCTATATTAATAAACGTTTTTGTTGATTTAGTTTCAGACTCCATATACAGTTATATTTTTAAAAGCAGACCACAATATAATGGACTTGGACAAATAGAGCTGTGCATAGGTTTAATAGAATGGTACGTCTTCTGGGGTATGAGTGCTCTGCTAACACCGCTCTCAGCACCGCTGCTTTTCAACGCTGCTAGTTGATACCAGACATCTGGATAGAATTCTTCCTTTTTAACAGCTCCCAGCCCAGAAAAGTTCCTTCTCATCACATAAAAATAGGATAAATACTTGAGCTAGATCAACACTGGTAGAAAGCAGTCCAAAGAAGCAGAAAACAGCATGCGTTACTTTAGCCACACCTCTGCAGTTACTAGTGAAACCCTGAAAGGTACACAAAGGGTAGGTTTTTGCACCGAAGTTGCACAAAACTGCCAAAACAAACCAGAGCTATTTCAGTGACCTAAATGCACCCCGAATATCAGTAAATTCAAAGCATCTTCAGGAGCCCTCATTCTGCACTTGCTTTCTTGCTTCCCTGAAGAAATGACCCAAATTTAGCACCTGGCTTAGCTGATCCTCACGTAAATGTCCACAACACTCGAGTCCTGCCAGTGCCGCATTGCCACAGCAACACCACACGCGGCGTTCCCATTTCTGCGGGCATACACCAGGAACCTGAGTGAGCCACGCAGGAACTGGGTTTGTGCTGAATCATGAGGCTGCTTCTCTGCCTTCTTGTGGACCCGTGTGGGTGTGTTTTTAGCCTGCCAACACAACAAATTAAAACATTTCTGACTGCACATGCTTTTGTTCTCTCTGTTCTGGCCACCGCTCCGCATAAGCTGCTAACTACTACTACGGATACATGAGAGTTCAAATAGAAACACAAAACAAAACTCGTTGGAGAAGAAGCTCCCTGCTCCCATAGCTCAGTGGTAACGAGGCTGATCAAGAGCATCACGCAGGGTAGATGAAAAGGTAAAGCAGAAGATACAGATTGCAGACATTTCAGTTTCTTTGAGGTGGTCTGGTAATTCACTGCTGCTTCTTAGATAGGAATTAAGAAGCTTCAAATGAAGTTAGGAGGGCGAGGGACCAGAAACAAAGAGAGGTGGTGCTTCATAAACCATATGTAAATCAAACTCAGCAGCTCCTCGTCACCAGTGGATGCAAAGGTTAAGAATTTCCATAGTTCAAGAGAAAAACCATGGACAGGACCAGGGAAAAGGAAACATACCGAAGGTTACCAGCTGCACGGGAACTACCACAGATCTCCTGAGTGCTTCCAGCACAAGGTATTTAGGCCAATGCACCGACCGTATTCTGACCCTCTGCAGCCATCCCTACATGCCTGTGTACCATTAGTTTTGTAAAGGTGCAGCTGTGGAGTCTTTTTGGTTTTTCTTGCTCTGCTCACTAAGCCGTGAGGTGTGTGATGATACGATGGGAATTGTAACAGGCATTTTCCACTGCTTCAGCTCGAGTCTTGGTAGTTCCTGGCTAGCACGTGGAGAATTGGGATACCATTTTCTGGGAGGCAATGGCAATTGCATGCCTAATTTCTCTGTACACGGAAATGAAAATGTACTTGTTAGTGTTTGCACATACGCTGCCAAGTGCATCAGCAGTTACTTGAGTCACAGCATCTGCTGAGTTTCTGTATCATGCTCTTAACCTTGAATGTAGTAAGATGTTGGAAACCGCTTCAGATATGTGCTTTGACTATTATATATTTGCACACCATAGGGACTGTGAGATGTAACAGTTGTAAGTATCTCATTAAGACAATCATGCTCCTCTTCCCATCTGAGATCACAGAATCATAAGGGTTGGAAAGGACCTCTAGGATCATTGAGTCCAACCTTCATCCCAACATCTATCTATCCATTGGACCATACCTGGACAGATACCTGTCCAGATACCCGGACAGAAATTGGAAGGAGGCTTTATTTGTGCAATACGATATTGCCAGCACACTCACCAGTCACCCAGTCCAAAAGCAGTGCAAAAAAAAAGAATTTTCATTTTCCCTCCCAAAAAAATCCCACCAGAGCATCCGAGCATGCCTTTTGGGCTTATTCATGAAAAGATTTCGACCATTTAACCAATGTGTTAGCTTTATCTGATGCTTCTGTACATTGCAGTGCCAGCTGTGATAGTCAGGGCTGCTATTTAGAGGGACCACGGTGGACTAAAGAGGTGTGCCGACAGCAACCTCAGGAAGTTCAACAACAGCAAATGCAGATCCTGCCCTAGGGGAGTCATAAAATCGCTACTAACTGTAAATAAATAAGCAAACAATATCCTAAAACCAAAACTGGCTGCAATTACAAACCAGCTGTATATGTTCAGGTCTCTGTGTTGCTAGTCTAGGTCTGGAACAAACATAACAGGTTTACACTGCACGTCCATTTTGCCAAATACCCTGTCTCCAGTAGGAGAGTAGCAGCAGCCAGCAGCAGATGCTCAGGGAAATAGCTGAAAACCTGACTTGCATTTAACACTGGATCAGATACGTGACTGGAACTTGCCCCCAGCCATCACTGGATTGATACACAGGAATGACTCAAAGCTTAAAAGGCAACTCCAAGTCTCAGGCCTGCACATAAAAGTGAACTCAAATCTTCAGTAGCATCTAGTTCATTAAAATCAACTAAGACGCTGGAGAGAGTGGTTTCTGGTAGATGGACAAGGTAACCATCTCTGAATTTCATCCTCCAGTAGGTATATCGCGGAGCTTTGTTAAAAAAAAAATAAAGCAGAATAACTGTTCCACTGAACACCTTCTCTGCATCTAGCAATCACATCCAAGGCCTTCCTGAACCAGAAGACATATCTGCATCACTGTATATATATAAAAAAAAAAAAAACCAACCAAACAAAAAAACCCCAACAATCAAACAAAAACCACCAACAAACTCTGACACAACATTTTCTTTATCCTTTTCAGTTACATTTTTAATGCACTTACAGCTCCTGGCAAGTGTTGTCTCAAAGATTTCCAGAATTTCATTGCACACCAGGCAAGAAAATACCTTCCTGCTCCACTGCAAGAGTTTCTGTCTGATGATTGTCAGGTGCTTTGTGGGTTCTCTACTCTGATGGCACCATGCAAGCACAGGGGCTATGTGACGACTCTCAGCACCGTGTGCCTGCCCGTGCCTCTCATTCTCTGCAGAACAGTATGTTTGACAGCGTCACACACACTCCCTCTTTCTAAGGACAAGCCTGAGTTCGTGTGCTGAATCAGTATCTGACTCCACAGCTGACCCAGTCTAAATGAACAGGAAATGTACGGTGGGGGTGTGTGGAAAGTGTGATGGTGAATATCGCTAACTGGTATTGCTGGGAAAGAGCGTGGCGTTGGAGCATGTTGCTGTCTGCAGCAACAGGTGTGAAGGGAAAAGCCACAGGATACTCACTGTACGCTCCAGCTGGCTGCCTGAGGCACACCAAAATGGAACACATGAATTCCCTATGAATAAAAGGCTTTCACAAGCGTTATTTTGTTCTGAGAGTGGTCACTCGCTGTTTGATGCAGAGAAGGCTGACAGCACTGGCGTGGACAGAAGCATAACCTGTAGCCAATCAGTAACTGTTTTAACAAGGATTAACATCAGGGGAAGTAACACAGAAAGCATCTTCCTTTCTAAATGTTCGACCTCTATACTTGGAGAATTTTATTATTTACATCCACATAATCTTGTGAAGTATAAGAATCACTGGGCACATGCAAAAATCTGACTACACAAAACCAGAGCAAGAGCATTAGATTCAGGTATAGCCTTCTCAGGATTACAGAAACCCTCTGGCTTCATCCCTGTGCCAAAAAGGATGATCTCTGAATTAGTGTGTCATTAAGATAGGTAAGACAGTGTGTGGCCCTCGGGAAAGGAACAGGCACAGCTGAACCATCCACGTGCTTTCAGACTTTTCTATACATTGAGGACTCCAGACACAGGGCGCGATCCTAACAGTGTTGTATGGTTACTCAGCCACTACCCACTATTCCTATTTTAACACCATCAGAAAGAAAGCAAACAGATAAATTCTGCACACAGATCTCTATGCTGAGCATTTTTTGCCACATTGGCCACTCTCCTTTAAATGCCAAAAAAAACTCTGAAATAATTCCACTTACCCACGTTCCCATTTTACGGACTCCTTTAGGAGACTGTTCATTCAAATAAAAAAATTCAAGTCTGATCCTCCCATAATTATGTTTGAACCATTTTCAAGAGTTTTTCTTCTGTTATGTGCTATGAATAATTCCACTGTTCAGAGACTTTGCAGCTGTTCAGTTGCAGCTCATCTTTAAGTAGCTTTGCCAAAGTTCAGACACACGCTTATGCACATGTGTACACACGTACACAAACTCCTGAGAAGCAGAGTGGCAAAATACAGACAACCTAATGAACTGGAAAAATCTATTCCCAGGAAAAAGAAAAAATGCTTTGTCATGCCAAGTTAACAAATTTGACATTTTAAGCAAATAACAAAACCAGGAGAAAAAAAAAATTAAATCTGAGCACGCAGAAGATTAGCTCTGCTGGACTGAGTTCTCCAAGATCTGCCGCCTATCAGCACCCTGTCCCACCCCTCCAAACCCACCTTGAACCAGCGCCTCTGGCACTAGTAACTAGTAAACTAGTAACTTTGCCCTTTATATGGGCAAAGCAGCAGAATAGGAAGGCTGCTTTCTAAAAAAGGGGTGCTTTCAAAAGAAGACTTCAAGAGTTTAGAGCCAAGAGTGAAGCTCCCAGTCCCTAAATCAAGCTCTTCTGACTGGACTTTGTTTCTTCTCCAAGCAACTTTGCTGCAGCTCGTGACTAAATTTCTCCTTTTCAATCCTCAACTCTATCTTTTTCCTTCTGTCCCTTATTATTCTTACATAGAAATGGCTTTTCATTCCTGCTACCATCCCAACTACCTTCCTGCATTCTGAGCATAAATAATACAGCCTAACAAGGATGTAAAGCCGGAGTAAATTAAATTTAAAATAGAAACACAGAATTGTTTGGGTTGGAAGAGACCTTTCAGATCATGGAGTCCAACCATTAACCCAGCCCTGCCAGGGCACCACTGACCCCTGGCGCTCAGCACCACAGCTCCACGGGGCGCTTGGAAACCCCTCCAGGGGTCACAGGGACTCCACCCCTGCCCTGGGCAGCCTGGCACAGCCCTGGACAACCTTGCAGGGGAAGAAATTGTTCCTCAGCTCCAACCTCAACCTCCCCTGGGGCAACTTGAGGCCAGTTCCTCTTGTCCTGGTGCTTGAACCCTGGGAGCAGAGCCCATCCCCCCTGGCTCCAACCTCCTGTCAGGAGCTGTCAGAGCCAGAAGGTCTCCCCTCAGCCTCCTCCTCTCCAGGCTCAACAAGCACAGGTCCCTCAGCCGCTCCTCACCACACTTGTGTTCTAGACCATTCACGACACAGACTACAACTTAGCAAACTGAAATCAGAAAACCTGTCCAGAAGCAAAGTTCAGCAGTGGAATTCCAGTTTAACTTTTATTCTTTCTTGTATTCGTTAGGAACTAAGCCTGGATACAGTGATGCCTCACGAACATCTGACTGCAGAACAAGTTCTTCACAGCTCACAGTAGCTTAATGATTCATATGGGCAAAATATTTGCAATTGTCTAATAAAAATATTAATCTATTGATGTTAATTCTGTACTATCATTGTAAGATGGCCAGTTTGGGAGACGCTGGAATCTCTCACCACCTAATATTGGAATCCTCCACTGAAGAACCATTATTTCTTCGTGAGCTACAAGCTGAATATACTATCTTGGCATCTTTGTAATTAAGGAAGAAGCTAGTAACGTGCAACTGCTTACTTGCTATCATGGATTCACCTGGACCCTTGTTAATACTTATTATTCAGAAACAGACTCCACTATTTCCATTTTTTACAGAAATTCATATTGATGGGAAATGCTGACGAATCAGTTCCTTGCCATATGCAATAAATGGGGTTTTTTTGAAAAGCACGCTAAACAGAAAAATAGTGTCACAACCCTTTTTCTACCATTGTTCCTCTTATTGAGTGACCTCATTTTCTTGTTCCAGACAAGAAACGGCTTCTAATGAAGTCTGCACGGCATCCAGCATAAAATATTTCAAGATCTGGTTGGAGGCTTCACGTGCTCTAGCAGTTTCAGTAGGAAAATACAGTAATTTCCAGTTAAACAAGAAAATTATGTTCTCTGTGATTCACTCTTTGAAGGGAAATGTGTACCCTGACCTTTCCATAAAGGAGGAGTATTCAGCATATGAACCAATCTCTTGCCAGAAGGGAAAGGACAGTAACTCCTCACACTCAGGCTAAAAACTCAGGAGTTTCTGCATTGCAGCTCCTTAAACACAGGTTGTTTTGCCACCACAGGGCATCCAAGTCATTTAAATGCCACACTCTCATACCACCATCTGTCACTAGGTCAGCACAGAAGCGCCCAACTAAATTGTCGTAACAGCTCCTGAATGATCCTTAGCAGATGCCTGGTTTACTTTGTGGAGGTCCCGAGGGCATAAATAATGGACAAAGTCCTGCTTCTTTTACTTTCATAAATAGCTCTATTTTGTGACAATTGTCACTTCCTGTCACTGCTTTCGACTATGCAAATTGATTCTGTCCTGTGATTTTCCTTCTCTTATACACGGATATGTGAAGTATACAAGCTTACACATATTTACATAATGCTAGAATTCTAAAAACACCTATAGCATCGTTCTCTGGAGATAACACACAAGATGGGATGTTTGGCTTTGGTTTTTTCTCTTCACAAGCTACTGCTGCGCTCCTTTTCATAGGTCACTGCCTTTGAATTCTCTAAGTGTTCTGTACAGTGGCTGCCTTACATCAGCTACTACAACAATACCTAGCAAAGAAACTAAGATCTGAGCTGTTAAAACAAGCAGCAAAGTACAAGATGCCTTGAAAACGAAGTGCATTAAATATGCAGACCACAGAGGCCAGTGACCCATCCATTCTAAAAGCTGACAACAGGGATCAGGATTATTATAGTAGCATTATGGTACGCAGCGTTATCTTCAGCTGCACTTTTCCAACCCAGATTTTTTCAGTGTGGTTCTTAATGGGGAAAGCTCATGGAAACAGCCAGAAGAGGTCCTCATTCATACAGTGATGTCACGTCAATTTTTGTGCTTTTCCAAATCCAGACGCAAGTGTTCTGACAGACAGCTTCTCAGGAGTTCAGTTAAGGCAGGTGGGGCAAGACAGCGTGACACCATCTTTCTGTATCAGGGGATTTTTAGGAACTTTGAAAACTTTACTGACGGGTTGTGCTTCATCAGAAGAGACTGCAGGGATGAGTAAAACTGGCCCGCTACAGGGAACCAGCTGAACTGCTCCTTGTTCTTGAACACTGAATGCTGCAGAGCCCTGAAGATCGCTTGTCAAGAGCGTTTCCCTCTTGTCTCCTGGCTCTGAGGTTCACGTGACAATGCAGGGAGAGGGACGGCACATGCAGAGAAGCGGCAGGTCCCACTCAGGAACAGCAAACACAAAGAAATGCACCTACAGAAAAGCATCCCAAACTCTACAGCAGTGGGCTCTGTAGTAGCTCTTTCACATGCAGTAATAACAGCACGTCACTGTAGACATTTGGGGAGGGTGGGGAATAAAAATCAAACAAGTGAACAATATAAGGAAAGAAATTATTGAAAATAAAAAAAGATTTTGTCACTACACAAACCTAGATGGTGCACGTTTTGCATACTGAATGCAATTCCAGCCATCCCACCTTGCAAATGGCATGATAGCCTTCTGCAACAGCAAGAGAAGGGTGACAGAAATTACCACAGACATGGAGAAAACATTTTTTGTGAAGAGGGACTTAAATAATACTCTCCAATTTAGAAAGTCACTAAGATTGGCAAAATCTAAATATGAAGAATCATGAGAAACCATTGCTTATTTATATTTCCTATATCTAAGGGGACTATTTTCATGCATCAGGTCAAAAACAACAAAAAAAGGGGGTGGGGGAATTTACTCATTCTTAATTATCTTTCTGAACTCAGTGTGTGTAAATCAAATTTGGAACATAATAGTGCCACAAGATGCCATTGAGCCCAAATTTATAAAACAGTTCCAAAGACACAGAAAATTAGGTTTGAGATTGATTGATCATGATAATGCGAAACCAGTTCAAGCAGTCCCTGACAGCTGTCTTGTGGAACCTGGAAGGAACAGAGGTTTCAGGCCTTACCTTCAACTCCTTACCCAGTGCTTCACAAAAGCATCAGGATACAAGGCTAGAAGGGCCTTTGACCTGACCCAGTACAACAGGGTCTTGTCTACATAGACCCACTCACTATCTGCTGACTGAAGAGCTAAACAGCTATAGATTTACTAAGACCCCTCTGAATGGAGCATCTCTGTCAGGTCCCATTATCTACAACATAGTAAAGAAGTAAATAAATAATAAAAAAAAACCCACAACCCCACACC
>JAAGNO010025939.1:0-35836 GCA_033439905.1 Ceryle rudis
ACTGTAAGGGTCACAGAGCACTGGAATGGGCTCCCCAGAGAGGTTGTGGAGTCTCCTTCTCTGGAGATTTTCAAAACTCGCATGGATGCGTACCTTTGTGACCTGTGCTAGATTATATGATCCTGCTCTGGCAGGGGCGGGGTTGGACTCGAAGATCTCCAAGGTCCCTTCCAACCCCTGACACCCTGTGATACTGTGATACTGTAATTAGTCATATTTTTATTCTCCTGATTGTCAAAGTCATGAGCAAATAGTATCCACATTTTACAATCTTAAAATTTAAAATTGTGTTTCTAAATATAGAAACAATGATAAATTCTGGAAATTTTCTTCAAAGCCAGCTTTACATTTAGTTTCAGTTTTTTGGTTGGTTCACCAGTCCTGATGACAAACAATTATATTCATTGTTCTTCCTGAGCTTGATCCCAGTATTTATGTAAAAATGATTAAGACTCACAACTGATTATTTCTGTGAGAAAAAATGCCTCCAGTAATGATTTTTGCACTTTTAAAATGAGACATGTAAATCAGACAGTAGTCAGGCAAGATCCTGAAATGGGCTTGGATTGTGTTTTCTTCTGCTCCTGTTGAGTGTCAGAAGCTTTGCATTTTTTGAAATTCCCGAAAGACACTACATGTCATAACACAGTGTTGGAAAGTATCCATAGAAGAAACACCGAGGGAAGATGCAGTAGGAGGAAGTTTTCTTCCATTTTCTTTCTGAGAGAATGTTTTCAGAGCTCCAACAGAATACTATAAATTAGTGGAGCTGAGTTATACTTCCAGTACAGTTAGACACTGATACCAACACACAGCCTTGCCTTTCAAGCACTGCCATGGCTTTGAAGTCTCAATTCTAAAGGCAGTCTAGACATGAAGAATGACGCCATGGCCCCATCAGAGCTGAGAAAAAGACCTGATTTTCATGGGCCAAGCTATCACCCTAACCTTTCTGCTATTATAAAGTTTATTGGTTACTAATCACTTACTTAAGAAGGTGGAAGACAGTAACAACAGTAAGTTAAGAGTGGATATAGCACAAATCTTAATCAACATCCTATCCAGACAAGCAATCTGGTTATTCTAAATCATCAGAAATGTCTTTGGAATGTAATTGGCTGTCTGGAATTCTAGCCAGTCCCTCATATTTTGATTTTGGCTTTGTTTTTATAAGCAAATCCAGACAGGTTAGAACTATTTTTCATAAAAATTGCAGATTTGTATACATTTGTTGATGGTAATATTGATTATTACCGTTCAGCTAGACTGTGTGTGGTCTTCTGCCCCACTTCTACCTTCTGTTTTTTTCAGGACACATAGGTTTATAATTTTTATCAGGAACTTTTGTCCTCAGATGGCATTATAATAGTGATTTCCTTTTTCCTTCAGTGGGCATGTTGCAAGTCATCCAAAATACTTCACCTTTTGAGTAAAGCCTGCCATACCATTGACTTCATTGGCACTACATTTTATTCCACTGCAGACACATTGGAAAGAAGCCTATTTCCTGAAAATTACTTAGCCTGAGACTTGGATATTCTCAAAGTCAGTTTTGGAAAACAACCTGCTCCTGTGGTTTTATTCCTAGATAGATGTCATGACTTCCCATAAAAGAAAGTCTACTCTCAGCACAAACCTGATGTAAAAACAAGTTATTCATGTGTCAGGAAAAATAATTTGAAGCAATAAGCAGTTTGGACTCCTTGAGCAGAAGTCAGGTGGTTTACTTTGTTGACTTCACTGACTTAAGTTAGAGTAATGTAAGCTGTAAAACATTTTACAGAGCCTGTATAAGGCCATAAGCAAGAAACATGCTACAGCCAACCGGAGGAAGACATTGAGCAGTGGGGCTGGGTGGATTGGGCCATAAGAGTCTACACAAAACTATCTATCACATACCTTCATCTTTCTAACAGTCCTGTCATTGTACAAGCACTCAAAGAACAAGGTTAAAGGGAGAAAATAGTGTGTATGTCTTTGCTGGTTTCTTTCCCCAGAAAATCCAAGAATCATTTTGGTTGGAAGAGACCTTTAAGATCATCAGGTCCAACCATTAACCCAGTGCTGCCAGGTCACCACTAAACCCCATCTCTCAACACAACATCTCCACAGCTTGGAAACCCCTCCAGGGATCATGGGGATTCCACCACTGCCCTGGGCAGCCTGGGCCAGCCCTTGATAACCCTCTCAAGGAAAATATTTTTCCTAATATCTAACATAAAACTCCCTTGGTGCAACTTGAGGAGATTCCAACTGCTACATTCTGGTTTTCACTCAGAAGCTCTCAGCACTTTTGCACTGCTCTCATTTTCTTTCATCTAAATCTTTCTCTATGCCTGTTGCCGTTACTTAGATGTCACCAGCTTCAAGCACTCAGTTATTTCTGTTATTTTTCTACACTGCTCTGATGACCCTTTACACATGCGACCTGTTATATTGTTCCTTTTGTGGCCTCCCATCACCTTTTACAAATTACCTTTGGCCACATTCAAAGTAAAAATTTTTAAGCAGGGGGGAGGGGGCAGGGGGAGATGTTTAAGTAAATGTAAATTTTCAGAAAATATTTTTATATCTGTCTTGCTCTAGCTGTAGTTCTTATTAGGTCTTTTTGTATAGAACGGGTCAGCCTCCTTGTTTATGTAGCATTTTTAGCATAACTGTCTTCCAGACTAATCAAGCTGCTGCCCTGAGATAAAAAGCTGCTGACGACTTAGAGCTGCACCTTATTCCTGACAGATCCTATAGGCCACATGTCGTATACCGTCCCAATTCAGCATGGAGACCGGGCACCACAACAAAATTGTTTTACACAAGCGAGCTGTATCTCTCCGCAAATCTTCCATGCACAGGCGACAACTGCGTCTCCACACCCTTCCCGCGAAGCAATGGCATTCAATTGTGCTGTCAACATATATCATAACCCCCTATCCTCCTGCATTCTGCTACACTGGTTAACAAATGGACCATCAAAGAGATTATTCACCGTGGGCTGGCAGTGGGTTGAGTCCTGGCCACGGGCCAGACTGACCTCTTACATTTTTAGCATTTATAAGCCTTTAAATCATTAATATGGTAACACTGTCTGCAGGCCAGGCAACGGGTGTACAGCCTCCATTGCATTGCTGCAGGGTGCTTTTTTAAAAGAAAAATAATCAGTTGTCTGCGTGTAAATGTTGTCTTCCCTTCCTGATCCCCAATCAGTAGCTCTCTTGAAGCACCCTGCTCAGAGGGGGATGCTTCAGCTGCTTTTGTGCATTCAGTACCAGACCTCATTCCTTTGGTGGCTGTACCCACCCACCCTTGACAGGGCTGCGCTGTTAAAAATAAGCCAGGCTTTGTACAGTCATAGCTTCTGCTGCCCTGTTTGTCCTGTGGCTGACAGGCTTGTGAGGAATGGTGCTCTTCTCCTTACAAATGTAATCTGAGAGAATCGTTTGTGAAGCTGGCTAGAAGCAGTTGGTATGCTGGTTTGGTTTGGACATGTGTGACAGATGAGTAGGATCTATGCTGGTGAGGGTAGGATGACAGCCAGGAGCTGCTTACCACCCCAGAAAAAAGGTAAGGGAGAAAGCGCTGACTCACCTGTGAAACCCAAGAGCTGACTGGAGCAATTTATAATTGATTTTAGCTGCAAACTGCTCTTACATAAAAGTGTTTCTCGCAGTGAGATGAATCACTTTCACCTGGAAAGCTACGCATTTCATCTCCAATACATGCTTTGCTTAATAAGTGTTAGATCACTGATGGTCTAGACAAGACTCCAACCCTTTGTCTTAGAGTTCTGTTACTTTTTCTTTTTTTTTCTCAGAGAATAAAGCCATGAGAAGTTAGTTTGTGTAATACAACCAACACCTCTCCTTCCTCTCTTCCCCTCCCACATGCTGCAGTACAGAACTCTGCTACAAGGTGTTTTACTCAAGAGTTGTAAGCAGACTGAATGATGCAGGTGCTCTGCTGCTTTAGCAACAAAAAACAAGCAACAAAGTCTAGATCAGATCCTTTGGTTGTGCTTGAACCTGATCAGCTAAATTCTAAATGATCTGGGGAAAAAAATAAAAACCAATAATGAGCTGGTGAGTACTTTTGATTGTATAAAAATCTGTAGTAGTTAAAAAAAAAAATCTGGGTAGTCAAAACTGCTATCACTTCGACTGACTTTCAGAAGCATTTCAATAGATATTCAAATATTTGAATAAAACAATACCTGATGAAATTTAATATCCTTAACTGCATAACACAGGGGAAAACACGTCTGTGTCTGAGGGGATCTAATTTAGCTGTCATCACTCTCAAAAGATATCTTGGAGGGCATGTGGATAATTCTATGAAGAAACAGCTCAGCAGCCATTCAGAGGGCAAACACAATGTTACGATTTATCAGAGAATAAAGACCAGAGCAGGAAGTATACTATGTACTGTGTAAATCTGAATGCTGTCGCTCCCATTTCACAGAGGCTGCAGTAGAGCTCATACACATAGAGCAGGCAGTTAAGCAAGGACTGTCACAGGAGTGCAATGTCCCCCTCAAACACGGACAGATTAATTAGACTAATACTAATGTCGGTAAGTCATAGAATTTCTGAGGGGGTTTTTGTGTCTATAATAGAGAATCTGTTATAACTTAGTCTATTAGTGCAAGTTTTTTACTCTGTGTGCTCAAAACAGAAGTGTAGACATGACTAAAGAGGTTACTGTCAAAAGAATGCTAATCCAAAGGACAATGACTTTGCTCATGTTAATATCTCCATGTTAACAAGTCCTGCCTAACTTGGATACATGATCTATAAAATTTTAATTTAAATATGCTTTTATTACTTACACTTACTATCCACTGCTGTAAATATCCAACTGGGATGCAATTTAAAGATTTGCTAAAATCAAAGCCTACTGGACCAGAAGTCTTTCCATTGTTTCTCTGTAGTATTTTATCTCCATGCCAGCAAGGAGTAGAAAAAGATGAGTCACAGAGCTGATCGGAATAAACTGAAAACTGTTTTTGTTAGCCAGGAATAGCAAGGACATAAGGTAGTGTTTCTTTACCACTTTTTCCTTTGGAATAGACACCTTCAGATGAGGTCAGAACAGCTTTGTGCTAAAAAAAACCCCTTCAAGTACTAAACAAATAATAAATCCCACCCTAAAACAAACAAACAAACAAACAAACAAAGTATCTCTGTATTTTTGTTATTTTATTATTTACTGCTTTCTTCACTTAGGCACCACATATTGAACTAACAGGTAGATATAGATGAAGATAACATATGGTGTGAGATGGTACATCTGCTGTGTGCTGTGTCTATAAGAGTGGTGCCGAGGAAGTGTCTTGCACTGACTTTTATCTGGTTCTAACCTTGTAATGAGATCCTCCATACAGACACCCTTTCTCCCATTCCATCTTTCTCACTACCTTTTGAGCACAGCTGATACATGGGCCTTCTAATTATGGTCAACTGTAAGGGAACATGAGTATTCTAGGAACTTACAGTAAACCCTGATGACTGAAAAAAAGGGCCTGGGCTGCATATAACACGTTACATGGTAAAAAAATGGCATTGATCTTGTAATGCTTGGCTGAAGAGGCATTTTCTGTCTTAACTGTGTTATTCAGCCAAATTTCTGCCTTTCATTAATTGTGTTGTTGGATATGTTAAGAAGACTAAACTTGCCATGTTTTATTCTATATTTCTAACTCAGCTTCCTCTTTCATTTTTCCAAGAGCTAATTAAGACTGCAATCTTTCATAGATGCTCATAGGGTAAGGGGGAGTTATTTTCTATTCTGTGGAAGAAAAAATATTTTCTCATGACAAAGCAGTTCACACAGCTGGGAGAACATTCTGACTCCTCTTCTGCTACACAGTTTTCTGTAATCACGTTTTTTATTATTAGCTTCTGGCAGGGATGCAACAAGGAGAGCGTTAATCTCCTTATTAGTTAGAAGATCTGTAATTGTGCTTTTTTTTTTTTCTTTTTAATTGTGCTTTTGCCTATATCCCACAGAACTGTCTTATATGAATGCTGTCCTGGCTATATGAAGATGGATGGTACGAGAGGATGTCCTGCAGGTACAATCTTACTCTGATATGGATGAGTCAGTTTACGAGAAGTATTACAACACAAAATACTTTCAAAGCTGGTCATATTAAGAAATAATTGCCTCTTTTTAAGAAGTACTGCCTGAGAATACACAGCTTGAATTGCATACAGCCAACACAGTTGAAAATCTTCCAGCACTGAATTTGATTGTGCACTTTTAAGTTGAATTTCCCAGCACCTTCCAGTTGCTGGGTTGGAGAGGAACAATAGTGTCTTCAGTTCCCACAACTGATGGAGAATAACTTTTATTCCTATTTCTATCACATCCCAGAATAACCTCAAGCATATCAGTCAGGTCAGAAAACCCAGGACATGAGGTGTGACATATGTAAATACTGTATATTTCTTTTCTTAAGAAAATTTGAATCCTACTGAAAGAATGTTACAGACTTTAAATAAACTAGGAAGGAGTGAAAATGAAGACAGGAATTCTTTATTTCTCCTATTTGTGAATATTATGTTTTGCATAAATAAAAATAATTGCAAGAGGGAAAGGTAATCTGAGAAGGAATATATTTCATAAATTTAGACCCTTATATCTGAACTAATCCTTTTATATTTTTAAAATCAGTTTATTTAGATGAATTTATCTCATTTTAGATGTTTACATTAGGATGAGATTAGTCAGTCACACTCCAGAATTACCTGTTCCTCTCCATGACCATAAAAAGAGCTGAGAACATCTATCTCATATGCAGATGCCTCACTTCTAGATGCATAGAATTAGGAGAGATGAATCCTGTTTTCATGTAGCACTGGTTTAACTGTGAGACTATGGCCATTCTTACTCTCTGGATGAATAAATATATACACAAACCACACACTGGAAAAAGAGCAAGAGACCTAACAAGGATATTTCAGATCTATCATGACCAAATGAGACCCACACTGTCGAAAGTTTTGTGATTATAGATGGAATTTACTCCTGTCCTTAAGGGATAGCTTCCCATTTCATTTTTGTTCTGAAGAAAACATTACAATATTTGGTTTGGGTTGATCTAATTTTTCATTAAGCAAACAAACAAACAAAAGAAGCAGATGAAACAGATTTTTTTTTTTTTTTTAAACACATGGGTTTTTTTGACCATGCTGACAATGGAATTTTAATTCAAGCATTGTTTTAATACTGTTTTAAATAATTTCAGAAAGGCAATACTATTGTCCAACCAAAAGAAACAAAGATTTGATTGTGCAAAACTGGATTACCAAAGTGTTTACAGTATTCTTATCTCATGTTTATTTTAGTTGCTCCTATTGATCATGTATATGGTACACTTGGTATTGTGGGAACTACTGCCACACAGCAGTATTCTGACATATCAAGGCTGAGAGAAGAGATTGAGGGACGAGGATCATTCACTTTCTTTGCACCAAGCAATGAAGCCTGGGATCAATTAAATTCTGTAAGTGTATGTGTGTTCATATGCATATATTCAAAAGCATGTTTCAGCTAATAGTTTTAGCTGCAACAACTAGTCTTTGAAAATGTAGACTAGAAACAATATTGATATTTTGGACATAAAAGGACATTATACAAGTTATAATAAAATAATTTGCATGTCTAACATTCATTGTTGAAGATAGAGTGAATTTATTTTCAGTACTAAACAACTGGGTTTCTTATTTAAGCACCTGCATGACAAATATTAATATTGTTAGTGTTATTTGCATAGTTTGGGGGAAACTGACAGAAATTTCAGGAATTGCATGAGGTAGAGCATAACTGTACTTTCACGGTGATTCAGATGTCCTTTTATTACTAACATTTTTAATTAAATAAATATTGAAACAGAGCTCCTCTAAGGACTTGTCTGCTATGAGTCCTCCATTTGTGAGCAAATCGGACTGAAGTGTCATTTAAGTTGAGTCAGATTGATATGTATCAAAGTCATGTCTCCTAAAAGGAAATATCCATTGTTGAATACATTGAAAGTGTATGTTAAGGTAAAGCAATATGTACATCTTTCTGACTGGAAGAATATTTTGAAGCTTCCTTTCTTCCTTTCGTCTTCAGGAAATTCACAGAAATTTGGTTGACAATGTAAATATTGAACTGTATAATGCTCTTCACCACCACATGGTGAACAAGCGCATGTTGACAAAAGATCTTAAGAATGGCATGACCCTGGTGTCTATGTATAATGACCAGAACTTGCTTATTAACCATTATCCTAACGGGGTAAGTCAATTCTCTTTTTTTTTCTTTTTCCTAACATATTCAGTCATAGTCATTACTCATTGACAAAAATAAGCAAATTTTCTCTTGAAGAAATTTTGTCTGCTGAAGAAATTTTAGATGGTGGGGAACACATCAATTATTTGGCTAAAAAATTTCATTTTTATAAATAATAGAATTGTCCCAGTCAAGTCTCTATCTTTGTTGCCTTAAATGCATCAAAATGTTTATGACTACAGTTTACAGCATTACAAACCAATATAATCACTATAATAGCCAGATACGGAAAACAAATCTGAATAATTGCAATACAATCTAAACCAGAAATATGAAATCAAGGTGGTGTGAAAAAATCTGCTTCTAGCTTTCCAGAAGCTTAGTCAACCTTTCAAATCTTATAGTTTTACTTAAAATTTAAAATAAAAACTGAAAGAACAGTGAATACCTAATGTAGAGTACATACACTGCCAATGTGTAAGAATCTGATTCCAAGTATATGATTAAATTAATGCTTAATCTTCTGCTGCTTGATTCTTCAAATATAGGTTGTTACTGTCAACTGTGCCAGAGTCATCCATGGGAACCAGATTGCTACCAATGGTGTTGTTCATGTCATTGATCGTGTCCTGACTGCTGTTGGAAATAGCATTCAAGATTTCATTGAAGTCGAGGATGACATTTCATCTTTTAGAGCAAGTGGAAAAAAAAAAAAAAAATACTTCTCTGCTTTTTTAGCTTTTTATTCTTTCTTTCCTATTAGTGTATGATACCTGAAAGTATGAAAGGTTAGTTCAGTAAGAGACAGAAAGAAATTAAATTAAGAACTCTGGCTAACATTGCAAATTTAGCTATATAAAAAGGCAAACATATTTTGCATAAAGAATCTGCTTCTGCTCTTTTGTGGATCGAATATCAATAGGACAGAATGTGTCCCTGTACATAAAAAAATGTGTGTTATTTTCAAGTACTGAGGTAATGAAATGTGACAGCCTAAGTTTCAGTGTCTGATGCTAGATAAATAAGAATATTTTCAAAACTGATAATAGAAAATGGTAAAAACCCAAATTCCAGAACAGAACTCATAGCAAGTTTCAGGACACCAGTAGATACATGTAGGAATTATTATTTTTTTTTTCCCCCAGTGTGGAAGCAGGTTTTTTGCTGTCCAAGTTTCTAATTTCTTATTCTAGATGTTTCCTTACTTAGGAAGCTGTAGAGAGCAATAAGGTCACCCCCCAGCCTCCTGCTGTGATTCCAGAGCTTATCCTTGCCTTTAATTAAATTAGTCACACACTTGTAATTTTTTAAATTTTTTTTAATTTTTTTTTTTTGTAGTTTCAGGGGCAAATTATTAGCTTTGACAGACTATTCATTTGATCTATTTTGTCAAAATCTATCTGCTCACATTTTTCATTTAAAAATCCAGGCAATAATAATGAAGATTTCTGCCCTTTTCTCACCTTTGTCAGAATGTATTAATTAGTCTGTGCTAAACTGAGGAGGTAATTCGGTATATCAAGACATATTTTTCCCAGAAAATTAATTTCCTATTCCTTTCTGTCAATTATTTTTTTTCATCTTTCTGTAACACTTACCTCAGTCTAGCATTAAAGTACCTGTGGGTACTAGGTGAAACGAGACAGATAATGTATTTTGGTAATATATAAATAACCAGTATTAAAAACCTAATTTTTTTTTTCTAGGCTGCTGCCATTACATCAGATGTCTTGGATATTCTTGGAAGGCCTGGTCATTACACACTCTTTGCTCCTACTAATGAAGCTTTTGAGAGACTTCCAAGGGGAATTTTAGAAAGGATCATGGGTGACAAGGTGGCTTCTGAAGGTATGTAAACTTTCTATGTGAACAGAGAAATAGAGGTGAGTAGATCAGGAGTTTAGAACTACATTATTGTAGTAGCTCTGAAATTAAGCATCTGTACTTTCATACCTGTAGGGGGATTTTTTTCTTCTGTCTCTGATGTTTCCGGTTACCTAAGCATTCAAATTCACTGAAAACTTTTTCTCCCAAACAATTTAAAGGAAACTGAAAATATAGGCACATTGATTTTTCTAATAGTTCAGATGCCTAATTCTGATATGGATTCCTGCCTCTAAAAATTTAGGGTTACCTGAATGTGAGATTCTGTCATAGCTTTCTTATGTACAAATTTTTCATACAAAAAGGACTTGTTCTTGTAAAAGGCAAATTCTCCCCTGCGAGTTGAACTGAACTTATATATTCTGACAAACTATAATAGTCAGCACACTTAATCTCCTGAGAACTTCAAGAAAACTAAATAACTGCATCAGTCTGTTGTGTGAACATGACACTAATGTAATGAACCACTAAGAAATGGAGAGATACATTTCTATAGTCATTTATGAGCTCCACTTCACTAAACAAGCTCTCCATTATTCCATTATAGCCTGATTAAGTAACTATGAAGTAGCTCAATGAAGAATGGTGAAAAGAAACATCTGTGCTAATCTTAATGTGAGACAATAACTAAAATTGGAATCCTGAAAGAACACACCACTTTTGTTGGGGCTTTATTGTTATTGGTTTCCATTTACTTTCAGGAATTTTTGGCTGATTCTTTTTGTACCCACAGAGGATAGTACACTGAACCTCACTTACATAAGAATGCATAACAAAATATAAATTTGGGGTTGACTTTGCATAGCCTATAGGGTTTTATACCCAGATGTCCATTTGAAGCATATCATTTGCAGTCACAGAGTTATATACTCTATTACATGCAGATGACAGCACAACCAGTATAGTTTTCATAATATAAGGGACGTCAAAGATTTTTGCCCTTAGATGTCATTTAGAGGCCTACAGTATCAATCCTCATATAAATAATTTCCAGTTAAGAATCTATGAGTGCAAATAAGCAAATAGATAAACTAGTAAATAATTAAAAATAGTGTAGAGGTAATAATTTATCTCACACATATATGTGAATTTTATATATATATGAACGTATGTCTCCAAACACCTATATATGGAGTTTCTTCTCTTTTCTCCTCAGCTCTTGTGAAGTTCCATATTTTAAATACTCCCCAGTGCTCTGAAGCCATCACAGGTGGAGCTGTCTATGAAACCTTGGAAGGAAACACAGTTGAAGTTGGTTGTGATGGTGAAAGTCTGACTGTGAATGGAGTGAAGATGGTGAAACGCAAAGATATTGTGACAAGCAATGGTGTTATCCACCTCATTGATGAAGTGCTAATTCCTGATTCTGGTCAGTGATGTGTATGAAAAACTTTTTATGCTGAAGATGTTTTCTACAATATTACCTAGATCCCCTCAGATGCATTGCTATGGATAAGGATGGAAAATCCAAAACAGCAAAATGAATAAATTACGTGTTAGCATGTCTTTTCTTATTCCTTTATTTGCAGCCAAGCAGGTCTTTGAGCTTGGGGGTGCCCAGCAGACTACTTTCACAGACCTGGTGGCACAGCTAGGACTGACGTCTTCTCTAAGACCAGAAGGCCAATACACTCTCCTGGCACCTCTAAATGGTGCTTTCTCAGGTTAGCAGCCTTAAAAGATTATTCTCTGAATGTCAAAAAAAGTAAGATCAAATGCTACCCTGACAGTTTTCCAGACAAACCCCAGTACTTGTCCTACGTTCCAAGGAAAGAAAGCCATAGATAAATAGAGCTACTTCATCCTTTTAAACTAGATACAATGCAGAAAGACAAAATAAATTTAACCAACAGACTGCACAGCTTGTTATAAGTGGTATCATTTGTTAATGGAAATATCTAAATGGCTCTGTAGATGACACCTTAAGGATGGATCAACGCCTTCTTAAAATGATCCTTCAGAACCACATTATAAAAGTGAAAGTTGGACTCAACGAACTCTACAATGGTCAAGAGCTGGAGACAATTGGAGGAAAACTACTTAGAGTCTTTGTGTATCGCACAGTAAGTGAAGGGGGCTTTCTGACAAAATTTATTGCAACTATGAAAATGACAAGTCATGAAAGAATAAAAGACAAAGCTGAATGAAACTTCCAACAATCTAGCAACTTACAACTAGTAAAATCTTTAAGCTAGGAAAAATAAAAATCTGATCATTATTAACATGAGCTTGTTTCCATGGAATACTCTTTGGGAAATGAAACAGATATCCAGATTTGATACTTCATTAATTACAAATTTTTGAAGGTAGATTTTAGCACTAATTAAGAACATTCTCAAGGGAAACAAACAAAAAAAAAGAAATCAAGTTTGGAAATATTTACACCATTCTAATTTACTCCAGATTTTCCTACTTTTGCTTTTTCAAGCAATAAAGACTGTAGGAAACAGATATGAATATTATTTTTAAATTTAGGAGCCTGTTTAGAACTATGCATCCATCTCATTTTTCAAAGATGTTTAAGTGCATATCATTATGTAAATAGCTACACTTGTTTCTTATTTAATCAGGCTGTATGTATTGAAAATTCATGCATGGTCAGAGGAAGTAAAGAAGGAAGGAATGGTTTTATTCACATCTTCAGACAGATCATCAATCCAGCAGAAAAGACATTGCATGAGATGCTGAGAAATGATAAGCGTTTTAGGTGAGTAGCAGTCTTGACAGCATTATTTCCTACAGAGAGTAACTTTATATACAGCACAGGTGGTCTGAGAAATATTTGTGTACTGTAGGTTTTTGGATTTGGAGGGGCAATGAGGTCAGGGAAGAGGTTATTACCTCGAAAAAATAAAAGAAAAAAAAGAGGGGTTAAAAATAAAATAAATAAATAAAAAGAAAGAAAAATTGTTCCTCATCTGTTTGCTGAAAGGTTTCCCAGACTTCATGCTGGAATAACCAGTATTTCTGGGAAACACTGAGCATGTTTGAAGACTGATATACTACCAGAAAAAATGAGAGAACCAACTTCCTGGACCCAAGTATAGTTACTACATTTAACAAAATGTATTTGTGTTTTGTCTGTTTGTTGTAAACAGCATTTTCCTCAGTCTTGTGAAAGCTGCAGATTTAGATGATGTTCTGTCACAGCCTGGAGAATGGACTCTGTTTGTTCCAACTAATGATGCCTTTAAAGGTTTAACTGATGATGATAAAGATATATTGATCAGTAAGTAACATAAGAAAACCAGAAATACAAGGAAAAAATAAATTTTTTTGAAAGGTGGCTAGTGCATTTCTTACACAAAACATGTCTGATAAAATTATATAACTTTTGCACAGAGCTTCCTTAAATTAATTCCTTCTTTGGGAATAGAGTAAATAACTTTTTGGAAAAAAGCATTCATCCTGAATTTAAATTTAACTTTCAATTCTCAATATATTATTCCAAGGTGTAATTACCTTCCAAATTAAAATCAACATTTATTTAATTACTTTCAACTTTTCATTATTCAACCTTGTTATACAGTTTTTAAAATTGAAACATCTCCTCTATCACATCTCTTTTCTAGTTGTGACCATTGCATTAAATGATATGTAGTACTGACTTTCCTGTGTTTCTTTACTCTTCTCTGCCTCCACCCAATGACCTCTGATATCGCCTGTGCTCTACAAGTTAAATATTGAAAATATATTGTTTAACGCAAATTTATGTAATTTCTTTCCATTTTACACTTTTAAACTCTGGAAATATATATATTTTTCACAAGATGCAGAAGTTTCTTTAATGTTTTGCTTTATGTCCATAAGAGAAGAAATGCACTGTGAATACTTCAAATCTGCAGAATTTCCCACTAGAGGGGTAGACTGTGGCCACACACTATAAATATTTTCAGTTTGTTTGAGCATAGTGTCAATCTGGCCTGTGGACAAGTGCAGGAAGAGTAATTGCTTTGAATGCCATATCCAGGTCAGTTACATCTTCCATTCCTGCACTTTTGAGATCAAAGACATGAAGCCAAATCCCATGCATCATTAACGACTTCAAAGAGTCCAGCTCAGAGCATTGATAAGCAGAAACTCCAGCTCTAAATAGACTTTAAATCACTAATGAATAATCTCTTCAGCCATTTAAAGTTATGATAGTGATCTAAATTACCTTCTAGTATGGTGTCTCTAGTGACTAACAGTAAATTAAGATAGCCTAAATGACTACCATTAGATAGCTATAAAATGAGATGAAGCTTTTCTCAAGGCTGTGAACCTTGCCATTGTTCTGTTTATACTGGACTACATAGGTATTTTATTAACTACAATGAAGTTTATCAGCTCTATTACTTTTGTCTTCACAACTTGATATTGTACCTGAGGCCCATGCTATTTTGGAGTATATAAATATGAATACAATTATATTTGCCATTCTATTTTCTAAGGGGCTTTATGTGCTACCTTTTCTTATCATTGTGATTCATTGTGATTTACTTTCCTTGGCAGATGAGATTTTAATTTGACATCAATATATTTTTTTTTTTTTCAGCAGAATTTCCATTTTTTTTTGTCAGATTACTTTCTGGAATTCTGTCTCGGGTTTCTTTAAAGATATTATGTTGCTTTCTGTATGAAATGAGTACATTTAAAAGTACATTTAAAATATGTACTTTTCTAAGGAAGATAAATAAATACTTTGTTTATCTGTAAAAGAAACACAAAACAAAGATTATTCTAGCCAGTAACCATTGTGGCATAGAACAAAGATAATCTAATAGTTTGTGAAAATGTCTTTTGAATGGCCATGTTTAGGCTTTGAGTGTAACTTGACACTGTCTATGAATGGTCCTGTCACAAAATCTCAGTGTTAAATTTAGTAGGAAGAAAAGGAACATTTAATTGCATTTCAGTATTAAAGTGAATTGCAGTAATATCAGTGATCAAAGAAAAAAGCAGAAAAAGGAAAATGTTTACTGAAAATGACTCCAGTTTAAAAATATAACCAGACAGTATTTTCATTGCTGTTTCATCAAGGTTGAAACTCCTAATAACAATCAATATCAGCATGTAATGCTAACATGAACCTTGTGATAGAATGGTCAATATTCCATGCAATGGCAAGCAAATGTGTTTTAAAACTGCTCTGTTTGTTACCCTGCCTGCTGAGGAGGCTGTGGGTACTCACAGAGCCCATCCTGTGATTCTGAACCTCCATGGACCCAGAGCATCAGAAAGCCCCATTCAGGGCATTAACCCAAGCTCCAGAATCCATTTCCTTTTTAAGATAGTCCTGGAAATGATGGCTTTTTTTTTTTCCTTTACTTCTCAAATAGGAACCTCAAACTTTGAAATATGGAAATATCCCTAGAATATGAATTATTTCCCTTTTCCCAGCTTCTCCCAACTGCATCTGTTCTCTCTAAGAACAGACAAAAACAGCACTCCAGATGACTCTTTTTCTGCCTGATGTAAATAGCAAATTTCTTCTGCCTCAGATAGGAAAAAATGTGTATACATAGAGTTGTGAGTTGCCCCCAGTCATCTCAGAAATGTGTTGCCACAAGAGAACAATTATATTAATTAAGAATTAATTAATTAATTAATTATATTAATTAAGTACTATTTAAGAAAAGGGGAAAAAAAATCTCACTAGACGTGCAATCAGATAAGATCAAATAAAAACCAGGAAAATTCTGTCTGCTTTTGTTCTTCTCATGGCATATTCATGATTATGTTCTGAGTGCCTTTTTGCCATATGGTTGTGTTTTTCCCTTATCATTGTTTTAACAGATTCAAATTGTATGTGTTCATGGTAGTTTCATGCATGCTGTGCTTTATCCTGGCTCAAGCCTGTGTGAATTCTCAGAATTTCCAGAAAGAACTATCCATTACCATTGAATTTTTACTCCTACTTTTCTTTTCTATTTAATAGGAGACAAAAATGCTCTCAGGAATATTCTTCTTTACCACTTGACACAAGGAGTTTTCATTGGAAGTGGCTTTGAGCCTGGTGTGATAAACATTCTTAAAACCATCCAAGGAGGGAAACTCTACTTGAAAATAGTTAAGTGTTGAAAGAGAAATCTCCCTGATATAGCCTATAATTGATGTTACAGAATAGGATGCATTTCTCTGAATGTTATATTAGAGTTTGGGTTGTTTTTAATGTCCCTAATAACTTGTGTTATATTTTCCAATCCTTTACCAGGTGAATGATACTCTTCTAGTTAATGAACTGAAATCAAGAGAATCCGATCTCATGGCAACCAATGGTGTCATTCATGTTATTGATAAACTCCTATATCCAGCAGGTTAGTATGGAATTTAAACACACTCTTCTGAATCTGTGTAAAAGTTATGTAGGTGAAATAAATTCAAGAAGTTAATTTCTTTAAAGAAACAATTCCTATGTAGATTATGAAACAGAAAATTTATCTAACTACTCATTTTATGGAAGAACCTTGCTTGAAACCATGGCAACTCTTTGAAATTCTGTGAAAGCCAAGTATATGGAAGACAAGATGCCATAAGCATCTTTTCCACTGATATGGAAGAACGTATATGTAGAAGTACACACCTGTGTGAGTTTTTGAGAGTGATTACATCTTCTGATCACTGTTAATGAAAGTAAAATGAACACAGATGCATGTTTCTTCTTACATGCCTATTTCTTTTGTCAGATCTGCCTGTTGGAAATGATCGGTTGCTCACAATCCTGAAGAAGTTGATTAAATACATTCAAATTAAGGTACTCTTTAAATAATGATCCTTTCTTCTTTTTGTTAGGATCTATGAAACCATGTATGTTATAATTAACAAATGATTCTCTGCTCTATTTCTTCATCAGACAACAAATTCACTAGCTCCCAGTTACCCAAATATAATCATGAATGACACACTGAACTCAATAGTTAGAATTTATGTTTTTCAGTACCAAATAATTGTAGAATATTTACATTTGGATAACTCCAATGTGAATTTACCCAAATCTGATCTTTGGTTCAGGTACACTTTATCACTCTAGCAAAATAAATCACTTCTAAATCCTTGAGGCAATCCCTCTTTGAAAGAAATATTGAGTGGCTAAATTGCTCTTAAACCCATCAGCCTCAACCGCCCATAGAGCAGAACAGGCATTCTTATCTATCTCAACTATCCTCTTGAGATTACATTGTCCCTCATCAATGAATGAGAGGACCCAGGCAAATAGCATAGCCTAACTTTTAGCAGTGAATCCTACCCACACTCATTAAGAAACTGGAAGGCAAGTGCTCTTTCTTTTCAATTTAAAAATTACTTTTCTTTGTTTACAGTTTGTTCGTGACAGTACCTTCAAAGAGATTCCACTGACGTTTTACAGTAAGTTCATTTTAAATACTTCCAGACGGATTTAAGATTGCTCTTTAAACGTTGCCAATTCCAATCTTGAATTGCAGATCTTTTTATCAATCAAAAATAAAGTATTTTCTGGAAAAAATAAGGTGTGCCAATGAAGCACAGGAAGAGAAAGACTCAAAGCAGAATGTTTCTGGCTGTTGTGCTACTCTGTATTTTTTTCCATTTCCAGATGTGTGACAGGAAAGTAACCCTGAAGTTAGCTGTTCAAACTCTTTAGGGTAGGCAAGATACATGTGGAAAGGATTGTTTTCCAGTTATTTTTATTGTTTTCCAAGTCATTTTATTGTTTTCCAAGGTTCAGTGCTTGGTGCATAGCAGAGTTGTTCTGCCTCACTCTCCAGGACATACCATTGTACTGTACTGACTCTCCAAGATGTAGCACTGACTGAACTCTACACTGAGGTGCTTTCTTTTTCTTAAATGCTTCTGAAGGGAAAGAGTGTACTTGTTCCACCTGAATCCTATATGTGCGTATAAGAGGCTTGTATGGGAGGCAGTTGTTCTGACCATTATCTCTTTAGGGAGTAAATGTAAAAAAAAATATCTTTTTTTGTTCTCTTTCTTAGGGTTTGCATTTAGCTTCTGCATATAAAGTAAAACCTTTTGAAGTAAACAAGGATCTTGCTGAAGCTTTGGATTGCAATGGAATATGAATTTAGGCAGTCTATTAAGTTTCTGTAGGCTTCTGCCCACATTTCTCAGTAGAAATGGAGACTATTACATTAGGCTTTTGAAAATTGAGAACGGATCCACTGAAGTTAGAAGACTCTTAGAACAAAAAATGGAATAATTTATCTCGATGGCAAGTTGAATATGAATAAACAGTGTACCCTGGCACCCAACAGGGCCAACTGTGTTGTGGGGTGCATCAAGCACAGCATAGACAGGCAATTGAGGGAGATGATTGTCCCACTCTACTGCACTGGTGCAACCTCACCTTGAGTAGGTACTATGTGCAGGTTTTGCACCTCAGTATAAGAAGAAGACCAAACTATCAGAACTTATCCAGAGGAGTGCAGCCAAGATGGTGAAAGGTCCCAAGGGCAAGACATATAAAGAGTCACTGAGGTCACTTGGTTGGTTCATCTTAGAGAAGGCTGTGACCTCATCACAGTCTACAACTTCCTCAGGGAGCAGTGAAGGAGGAGATGCTGATCAGCTCTAGCTAGTGAACAGTGACAGGACACAAGGAAATGGAATGAAGCTGCATCACAGACAGTTCAGACTGGACATTAGGAAAAGATTCTTCACTGAAAGGGTGCTCAGTCACTGAAACAGGCTCCCTCGGGAAGTGGTAACATCAACAAATCTATCAGAGTTCAAGGACAACAGTCCTAGACATATGGTTTAGATTTAGGTAGTCCTGTGAGGAGCAGGGAGCTGCATTAAATGATCCTTATGGGTCCCTTCCAACTTGCAATATTCTATGATACTCTCACACAACCAGTGAGATACCAATGCCTGTAAACTGAAGCAAGGGAGGTTAATGTCAGACATCAGGAAAGTTGTAACTGTTAATTTAGTTGAATGTGGGAGCAGGAAGGCTGGGACCTCTTACCAGTGAAGGCTTCTTTATCAATGAATGTATATAAGTCAAATAATGATCTGTCTGAGATCATTGAATACTCAGTGAATACCTGAGTCTGTCTTAAATGTAAAAGAACAGTTTGATCTCCCAAGGGCATCACAGTTGTGTAGTCCATGATGTTCTATCAAGTGTAAGATTAGTTCTGAATGTCAGAGTGTCTCCTCCCTTTACCAGGTCAGTTCCCTAATGAGAAGGAAAGGGTGAGAACTGAACTTCAAGTACGTCAGGGAGTTGTGCAGATCTTTATGCAGGGAATTATATGAGCCATTGTTAT
This sequence comes from Ceryle rudis, assembly GCA_033439905.1. NCBI lineage: Eukaryota > Metazoa > Chordata > Aves > Coraciiformes > Cerylidae > Ceryle > Ceryle rudis. Next base: position 19,401 of record JAAGNO010025939.1, read on the forward strand.
TATGTATCCTACATTATCATGGGTTTCTTGACCAGTGCATTCCATGAGGCACAAACAAAGGCAAATAGCATACCAGAAGACTCTGTCTGCAGATGACTTGTACACACTACCATTTAGTAACTGGAAACGAGATCCATACTCTAGATCTTTTTGCATTACTTTTCCAAACATTAATAGCTGTGATTTTATCAGCATCTTTATGACCAGACCAAAGCTTATTGATCATTACCATAAAGAAACAGTAAAAACAGAATGTGCTTTATATTCCATTTTCTATATTTTCAGAAATTAACATAATTGAAAGCAACGTCCAGCCTATCATCAGAAAGGAAGGTAAATGAGGCCCTTAGTATATATATTTCTGTATGTGTTCATATACATATGCAGAATATATATTGTATATAGTTCTTTAACAGGATGCTCTGTGTATATAACAACTCCAGGACATCACAGGACTTTGCTGGAAAAGCAAAGATACAAATATTGCAATTAGAACTGGCTGAAATGTTTTGTAGAAAAAGATTTCCCACAGTTATTTTCCCAAAATCGATTTTCTTTTTTTTCTATGGGCATTTTTTAACATATATTTTAAATATTTTTTTCAAATAATTTCTTGTTTTTCAAATAATGCCCCAAAGATTACTATACTTTCAGTAAATACATTTCCTTTTTTTTTTTTAATTAGAAGTTATTTTTAAAAATGAAGTAGATTCATTATACTTGGAAATAAAAAAATCAGTTCATTTTTCTGTAACTTTCAGTCAGTTTGAATACCAATATCTGTCAGATGCCTGGAAAGGACAGTTAGCCTAACTTTCTTTTTCAATTTCTTGATGCAAAAGCATTACTTAAAAAATAATGGTGGGACTGATGAGAGCAAAGTTGGGGATGGGACTGTCAAAATCACTTGTCATTCATAACTTAACTAAAATACCCATTGGTTTCACTAGCCCAGGTACTGCTAATGAGCTTCAGTTTCCCATTGAATTAAAAATGCTTAAAGGGAACCTGGCTGAACTTGACAGAGGAGAAAGGAAGTTAAAAATGTATTTTTATCCAGAATATTTAATCATTGTTTATGGAAGGACTCCCTCCCAACAGAAGTGACACAAACTTTCTTTTTTCAGCAGTTTATCTGTGTTTCACCCCATTTAGGCTTAAGCACCATTTAGCATGTATGCAGATCTTTGTTGCCTAGTTTTCATCATTAAATGAGATCCACAGAGCAATATAAATGGGTAGATGATTCCAAGGTATTTCAGAAATCTTCCTATGATAAAGGTGAATCTGTCACTGAAAGTACCTGTTCTTCTGTTTTAAATCCAGAGACAGGGCATATATTTTAGGTGATTTACATGATGTTTAGAAATTGAAGGTTAGCTGAAAAAACACCCTTTTTTTAAGAAAAAAATGAAATGTTTGAGTGTTCTATAGTCAAATGTACCATCAAGTGTTGTTAGTGTTATTCCACATAATTTAAAAATAACATTATTTACTGAATATTGAAGAGTTACTCCATTCCATTGCCAGTACAGTGTTTCTGCTTTGGGGCACACTCTAGGGAATGATCTCTGGCCAATACAGGCTTTATGCTGATGATTCAAAAATAGACCAAATAAAGCTAGTTCTGGCCCTTATGAGCTTGCTAGTAGTAACAGTAATGAGCAATAGCTCCCATCAAAACCACCTAAGCCCACAACTTTCTGTAGAAAAAATCTTGTAAAATTGCATGTTAATTTTGGCAATATATGTCAGGAAGTTCTAGCAGATTGTGCTAGAGAGAAGATTTCAGTAAAAAAAGATAAAAACTAGCACCACCCTCAAGTTTAGAGGGTAATATTTGCCCTTTCCTGTCTCAGTGTTTTGTACTTGTGCTTCTATTGTCCATACACAGTCAAGCTAAAGGACTCTAAAGAGTTAATCCTGAAGCCCAAGTCTTAATTAATTAAATATTCAAAGGGTCAATCCTAGCAGTTAATTAGTATAACAAATTATGGCTTTACCTTTTGTTTTACATGCATCTACTGTATCAATCACATAGGAAGGTACAGTTATTTTAAAAAAAAAATAAAAGGACTTATAAATATTCATTCATAGACCTTTGACATGTTTTCATTAATATTCATCACTTGTATCAATGTATGTTGGTATTTAATGGATTCTCAACATGCAAAAATGACTCTAAATTTAAAACAGAAACAAGTGAATGAATCTTTTAAGACTGCTGCTTTAAAATATTTGTGAATGTTTTTCAGCTGGACTTGTCAGAAAATAAAAGGAAAAGCAGTGGGTTTTTCAGCTATTTAAAACACAGAGTAGATGAATGCAGCTCTATAGTAACCGGGCATTGTTATGACCAAATAATTGCATCTGCAGCAGTTTAATTACTTATCTCTAAAGTCTAACTTATACAATTATCTGCTGCTGCAAAAGCAAACAAAAATATATGCTTGGATTTGTTACTGTCGAAGGACACTAGTTAGTCTGAATTCTCCTCATTTCAGCAATTATCACCGGGCACACATATTAAAAAGCTATTGTTAAATCCTGATCAGTAATTAGAAAAAAAAAAAAAAATCTATGCACTATGAACTTCAATGTAAATTCATATGAAGAAATACTTTCAAGTATTAAGATTTTTAAGAAAAGAGAGATGGGCTGTGTCAGAGTTTCTAACTCTGAACAGGGAATAAGGGAAGTGTGTTTTACAACAGCTTCTTCAGTAGAAGGTGTTGCTGTAAGCCTTGTTACAGAAGAACCATATTATTTCTGTTAACTGACTGCATCAGTAGTATGTTCCTAATTTATTTAGTATCTGCTGCTCCAGCCTGTCAGTCAGAGGTATGTTTGGATCAGTGTGGTCTATAGGGATTGCACAAGATTAAGAGAATCAATGCTGACAGATATCCTTACAGCCATTCTATTTGATCTCTGAAGTTTTGGATATTTTTTGTTCTATTTTTCTTTTTTATTATTATTATTTTTTTCCTTTATTCTTTTTTTTTTTTTCCTTTAAGCTGGGTGACCACTGGCCAAGCCTTGTCAGCTTAAGAAAAAAAAACCCAAACTAACAAACAAGCAAACACACACACACAAAAAACCAACAAGCAAACCCAACAAACCCAACCCAAACAACAAATTAAAAAAAAAAAAAGCACACAGCACTATGGAATTCTAATTAAAGGACCTAGTTTCCTCTTGGACATCTATACAGTTAGTAGGAAATAACATGACAATCATTTCTCTTCTTTTCAAGGCTTTCATACAATGCTCACTAGTGGAGCAATAGCTGTTAAGATTCCAGCGATGCTACAGATTAGGCTTGTTACTAGTGTAGCAATGGAGGAAAACTTCATTTCAGCTGCTATCTGTTTTTTGCCTGAGACTTGTCAACATATTTTTAAAGTATCAGATACACAAAAGTTAAAAAAAAAAATTGTAAATAATAAGTGCATAATAGGATCTAAATATAAGATAGCATGGGAGGAGGTGCAAGATTGTACAGCATTCCTGCAAATGGCTTAAAAATGGATTTAAAAACTCCATTGCAGTCATCTGGTTTATTTATGATAGGAGGGATAATGCTAGCTTCATCTCAGCCCCATGGAATACCGTAATTATTTTTATGCTATTTGTAACCTGTTGGGTTTTTTCCTATGTTACAGACCCATCTGTCACACAGCTTACTAAATTAATTGAAGGGGAATCTGAGTTCCAAATAGTCAGGGAAGGGGAGAAAATAACTAAAGTGAATCATGGAGGTTGGTATGCTTTCAGCAACTCGATTGGTGCTAGTTAAAATTAGAAACATTCATTATTCCCAGTCAGTTTCTACTTTATGTAGGTGATTCATGTGATATATTAGAAACTGATCTGTTTTTAACTAGACCTTATGGAGGTGTTGTAATTTTATTGCATCATTTCATTCTCACTTCTCATACATTTAAATCCAATTGGATTTTTTGCCTAGCTGTGTCCCATAGCTACAGTCAAGACAGTTGGAAATGCTCTGCATGAGGACGTAACATCTGTCTCAGTTAAGAATTATTTGCTGCTTTTTGTCCTGCAATCAAAAATGCAGTACATGATTCTGTAATAGAAAGGCAATTTTATCAGAGGAAGAGATAAAATTTGCCTTCTGCTTTGCTAGGGACATTGAGAAGTTCACATCTATGGTGCTTTTAATAGAAAACCAGCATGTGGTCATCTTAAATTTGGAGGAAACAGAGTTCCTGGCCTCTTCTGAATGATTTAATTTTCATAAAATATACTATGATATTTCTGTGTGTGCTTCTGTAAGTTTCAGCATCCCAAACCCAGCACTTACAGCACTGTAACATTTTTCATCATTTGATTAATGTCTTCAATTTAAAAATCCTTGTAGAACCTATTATTAAAACATACACCAAAATCATTGATGGGCGACCTGTGGAAGTGACAGAGAAAAAAGTAACAGAAGAAAGAATTATTCAAGGTAAATTATGCTGAGCTATTCATACTTAGTAAAGTTCACCACTGCATACAAAAATAAAATATCTTTATTTCCGAAAGAAGACTTTTTTTTTTCTTTTTTTTTTTTTCCCCGGAACTTTTGGTTTGTGTATCTCCAGGTAGGTTTCATTTGACCAAAGGTAGACCTGCAGTGTGTAGATATGTACTTTTGTATGTCATCCCAGGCTTCCTTGACAGTCCTTTCAGAAAAAGAACTTCTCTGTTTCTTTGTAAGGAGGGTCAATTATATTTGAACTACTATAAAAATATTTCTTTAAGTATCTTAGAAAATTCACAGAAATTTAAAAGTTGAGTGAGGGATATTTAAGCAGTCACAAATTCTCTGATAACACATTTTGATCTCTTTGCTTAAATATCTGTTTAAATGTTGCCATAGCAGTTGTAAGGGAAAGATTATGTTACAGGAACATATTGACTTAGCAAAAAGTATTGATATTTAGTTTGTTTATAAAATCTTGAAGTTTTATATAACAAGCCAGTCATGCAAGAGAGAAACAAAGAACCAGATTTAAGTTATTCTTATACTGCAATGAAAATAACTGAATAAAAAAAAAAATCAGTGGTTTCCAAATAAATCTGGGAAATAACCATTTTCTCATTTCTCAAATTCAAGTTTCACTAATATCCCACATAAATGGTCAATATTATGTGAAATGTCAGCATTTCAGTCTTCATGTTTCCCACTTTTCCCTCCTTTGTAGGAAATGATAAAGAATCTCAAACATTAACTATGAAATGATTCATAGCAGTAATAAAAGAAACAATGGCTATTTATAACTTTGGATCCAGACTCATTTTGCACTTAGAAAGTATCTGATCCATGACCTAATAAAACAAAGGTTTTAAAAATGCACATTTAAGACCGTGAGTGGATATTTACTAGAAGTATGTTAAATTTCCCTAAGTACTTTCCCGAATAGCTCTAAATACTCTTTGTAGGCCTCTTTCAGTTTAGTTTGGGACACAGGGAAAGCTAAAATGGTCATAAAAGCAGTTTAAAACATGTTAACCATTAAACCATCTTAAGGGTTAAATACTAAAAAATAACTTAAAAGGCAATCCTATTATATCTGATGAAAGTCACTGTCTTACACATCTTTTTTCCAGGTCCTGAAATAAAATATACCAGAATTACTGCAGGTGGTTCAGACAATGAAGAAAAGTTAAAGAAATTGCTTGAAGAAGGTTAGCATCCTTGAGGTTTTTTTCTGTTCCTTAAAATATATATATGTATTACTTAAGTAATTACTGAATGGATACTCCGTGTTTTCAGCAAAGGTGCTCATACTGCAAATCACATTGAAATATTAAACCTCATAACCTGAGAAATGTGCAAATCTAATGTTCTGGTTTGAGTCTGTGATCTTCACATTTCAGTCAGCTCCAGAGTTGAGGCTGCCTGCATCTAATATATATTATATTTGTCATAAAATATGGTGTTTTCTGTGTTTGCATGGAATTTAATATCATAACTAATGAATTTTCTAATTCAGCAAAATGATATGACAGGATGGATTCAGTAATATGCTACAGGACTGTCAAATGTTATCTGTAATTCAATTTTTTGCCATAACCTGTATCCTATCAGAGGTTACCAAGGTGACCAAATTTATTGAAGGTGATGGTCATTTACTTGAAGATGAAGAAATCAAAAGACTTCTGCAGGGAGGTAATTCAGTGTATTATAACTAACCTTTTTGCAAGAGGTTATGATAACTGAAACTCCTCTCAGATATGTTGATCTCAACATTTTAAAGACTGACCTAGTATAAGTGTAATTTTAATGGGAGAAAAAAATAGAATGTTGTATATGAAGTGCCAGATATCTGTGAAACAGAAATAAGTACCAAACTTTGATTAATCAATTTTTTATTATATTTTTCATCAAAAAAAAATTATTTATTTTTTTCAGTCTTTAAAAAGTTATCTAATTAAAACTCAGGGGAGCAATGAAGATTTATTCCACTAGCTATGAACTCTTTTTCAGCAATTTTGAATCTGTGAAAAACAGTTATGAAGTGGAAAGTATTGTAATAGGCCAAATTCATCTTACTTACCATTTCCTCAGAAATGAATATTCATTGCCCTCAATTTAATAGTTAAAGGCATGTTTAGCATCCTTCTTTCAGTGCTTACAGGTGATGGATATCAAGGCATTAACTAATTCTCTTCAAATATAGCATTCCAAGGAATGGTTTCTTTCCTTCTTGCTCTCTTATTTCTAACAACTTTAGCAATATATAACCAGTAGCTGTAGAAACTAGTAAAAGAACATGTGCTTATGAAATTAATCTTTATCTATGAATTCGGAATGTTCTCTGCTTAATGTAAACTAAAAAAGCTATCTATAATAGCAATGAGGAATGTAAAAAAGAGAATTCAAGTGTTGTGGTTTTAGTAAATGTTAGTGTAAATCTGAGTCAGAAGCTCAAGAACAGGTATGGATGTTTCTCTTGGCATAAATTAATCAAATCCACTTCATTTTACATTCACTTTTGAATATCAGTGAAGTAGGTCACAGCCAGATGTGTGTTCACTGAACTACATCTTATAGTCCTTCAAAAGAATTATTCTGTGCATTTGACAGTTAAGAAAAAATTTAGTGATGGCTGAATAAATGAACAGCTTTCATCCAAAAAAAAACCCCCATACTAGTTGACAATACAGTTAGTCTTAGAGAAAAGCCAAGATATGGCTATGAATACTATTGACTGCCTTTCTTCTGTTTTAAACATCTAAATCTTAGTTTTAGAGAGCTAAGGCAGGATTTGACTATAATTGTTGGAAAGAAATAGGAATTCCAGGGTTTTTTTCATCTTATCTATCTTAAGTGTCTCATCTGTCTAAAAAGAGTTGGTTTCTGGAGATGCCTATTTCAGTGCTGAATATTGAAAAGGGAAGTTGAAAATGAAAGAAATTATACCAATAAAATCCCTCCATATACTGGAATAAAGTGGGGTTAAACTTCATCTGTAGAACTGTTCAAAATTCTGCTGTCTGGTCTTATGCCAGAATCTAACAATTACAATTCTAATCATCTTCAATTACAGTTACACAATTAAATAGACATGATCTGCAGTGATGTATCTTACAGTGATTCTACAGGTGTATGAAGAGATAGTTTATCTCTAGTAAATTTGGAAGCAATAATATTGTCTCTTGAATTCTTGCTAATTTTCCTTGCTATTATATGTTAGTTTGCTTAAGCATCCTGCTTTACAGAATGGACCAAATAGATTTGTCTCTTGTTTTAATTTGATTTTTCTCTATCTTTTCAATGATTTATCCAGTCAGCTACCCTTGGCTGCCATGATGATAACTTACCACACTTTTAGCCAGTAAAAGCAGACACACATGCTGCTTTATGGCTGTTGGTGATAATGGTTATACTGCTTTATGGCCTTCTTGTCTACAACAAATTACTTCTGTTTTACTGAAAATTACCGAAGCATTTAAATCTGAGTCTAGTCACAAATGAATGTACTACCACTGTCTAAAGAATTATTTCATATGGGCTATAATTGTACTTGTACAGTATCCAGCACTGCTTATTATAATTGACAGACTTTGCTGAAACAAAATTTCAGTCAAGATTGCAATGAATGACTCTCAGCCCTAGAGAAGGAATCACCTGTGGCAGGGCCAAGGAAATCAGCAGGACTTTACAGCATGTATAACATGGTGGCCTGCATACACCTACACTCCACAGATGACACAGTTTCTACTGAAGGCTCCTTGCATATGGAAAAAATGCCATGCCAGATTTAACTCATTTGTTTCTGATGCTTATTGTAGCTGGAACTGAGTACACCAAGGTTACTAAAGTAATTGAGGGAGATCCAGAGATTATCGAGAGAGAAATCAAGAAAGTCCATCTGGAAGGTTAGTTTGTCTAAAAATCCAGTATCACTAAAGCCTGCTTTGTCTAAAGTGATCATTCCAGGTGGGGTTTTATAGTATCTATTCACAAAAAATTACTGAGGTCTGAAGCCAGTATTTTAGGAATAAATGTTTTATACTTGTTTTGGAAAAGAATTCTTTCACTGACATTGCAGAGAAAAATGTTGAGGTTTATCTTGTGACTAAAAGTAACTAAAAGATTTGGCAAGCATAGCAGACAAGAGGAAATGTCTAAGCACAAAGCTCAGGTAAAATATCTGAAGGAACACATGCTGTAAGAATTGTCTTTTCTCTAAGCAGCGCATCCAGAAGAAGACCACATGAGTAATTTTTAACTTATTTCTTGTCAGTGTTAATGTGATCTGTTGATGTGAGTGGTTCTCAGCTTCATGAAGGGGGGATAGGGTGGAGGGTATATAACCTCTTGGGTTGAGTAAATATCTCACAGGTGCTTGGAATCTCTCTACCCTTATATTGTTGTTAAATGCGGGAAGCTCTTGGGTTTACAAAAATGAATGTTCAGAATGAATCTCTTAAAGAAGCCGAATACTGTTCAGCCTGGCTTTATACCAGGAATTTATTCTTCAAGTTTAACAATCACTTTTTAATGATCTTCATTCAAAGTAAAGATGTAGCTTGTTCAGGGTTTCTTTTGTATGTATGTCCTTTTCCAGTTCTAATTCTAATAATGCAGAATAAGTTATTTTGGCAGCCTTTGAACTAAATTTGTAGGATAAAAATATTATGGCTTGTGGAGAATGAAGTTAGATAAATATGATTCTACTTTGGAAAATCTAAAGTCTATGCTAAATACTGAAGGCGTACCATAACCTGTATAACTAACTCCAATGCTGAATAGAATGAGGCATGCAGGGAAGTCAACTATTGCCTGGAAATGACAGACAGGTGTGGTCTTCGACCATGAGGTTTACCTGAAAGTATAATTGTATGGACAGAACATAAGTGTGGAAAACACATTTTGGTATGATCATGTTCTGTCCTTGTTAGGGTAGTACAGAGTTTGAAATTTTCTATCATGTTGGTGCTGATGCTCAGTTTTAACCCCAGCTGTAACAAGGTGAAACCTTTCTCTCAGGGCTATGCAGTTATACACCCTGTACCCTCAGGGTGAAAAGAAAACTGACTGCAGCTGGTTAAGTGAAGATAAAAGTACTTCATGGTTGTAAAGAAGAGAAAATACCTCAGTAACATTTTTGTGACAGTAACAAAATAATTATGCTTGTGAGATTTTTTTTCATCTCAATGAGGAGACATCTGGTTTAACAACTGTCTCAAGGTTTGATGAGAAAGAGGAAAAAATGTCCATAATTTAACTGACTCGGTATTTTGGAAAACAGATGTATCTGCTAATGAGGGTGGTACCTAGCCCTCGATCTACTCTACCCTTTACAATAGAAGTCTCAAAAAATTACCTGAACTCTAAATGTGTTATCATAGTGTGAATTCACAATGTATTTACATTTCAAGCCCCAAACACAGCCGGAAATGTGGCCAACATCTTATCATAATTGAGTTTCAAGCATATTACCTATACTGCAGATGTGGACACCCTCTCCCAAAAGCTGAGACAGAGTCCTGGGCTGTACATTAACCTGAGCTTGTATATCGCTGACAGTGTCAAATAAAGTTTGCTGAATGAAGAGGATGGGCAAAACATCCTGGAAGCTGCCTACATCATGTAACCATCTGTAGGAATTCAGTGTGAATGATGGATTAATTAATACTGTTACAATGTAAAAATACTTTTGAAATGTTGGTAAGATTTGATGTATGACTACACATGACAGAAATGTGTGAATTGTATTATAAGCATTCGTGTTTCAGATGATCAAGTCAAGATGCTAATGGGACAAAATTATTAATTTACTGAAAACCTGAAAGAGCAAATTTTGCAAATCAGCAATGGGTTTTAATTCAAAGGTTCTTACAAATAACTTCTGACTGCAACATTTCTGTTCTCTAGAAGCACCTGTACGGAAAGTACAACCAGTGAGGAGGACACAAGGTAAAAGCAAAACATATATTTAAACATTCTAAACTGCAAAAAATATTACTCTGTTACATTAAAAGTCAGGAGGCAGAAAAATACCCTTAAGAAAACAGAGTTTGAAATTAAAGAGTTGTATTTTTGCTTTTGAAAAAAAAAATTCTAACAAAGCTTTGTATTATTAACTAAGGCATGTCTACCTTTTTTTCCTTATATATATTTCTAGATGAAAGCAACTTAGATCGTGTGCTTTGGTCAAACAGGGTTTCAAATTAGAATAAAGCCATCAAAGTGAGATCTTACTTTGAACTCTGACACTGTGAAAACGGTACTGTTGGATTCCCCACCATGGGATTTGTAATTCACTGATTCTACATTATTTTGATCCATTGAGAAGCTGAAAGATCATTGCAACTTCCTAGCTGCCAGGAAAAGAGGGAAAGATTCAGCATCAGGCTTCTTTTTTCCTTTTCACATGTCTGTTTCACAAGTAAATACAGGGTATAGTGTAACCACATTATATATAATTATAGGTAATAATTATGGTGCTTTTTCCATTTTTTACAGGAGGATCAGCAAGAAGGAAGACAAGACTAGCTTATTCCTAAAAGCTTTCCGAGACAAAATCCACAGAATTACAAATCAGCAGTATGGCCTTTGAGAGGAAGAGAAACTGTTTTTAAAATACCCAAGAGCATTAGAAAGCAATGTTGTTTTGCTAACATAATGTAAACTGAACCATGAATCCACAAAAAGATGTGAAGCTGCAGACACTCACTGCTAGCATGGTGCTCACTAGGAGTAGTCCGTTGAGGTGCTTTAACTGCTCTTGATAGTAAGCACTATGCAGGGTGGGATCCTGGAACTGCTGAAGGCTATCAACTTCTGTAGAACTAGGATTCCTTCTTATGCTGGCTAGTAAATGTTTGCAGGATTGGATTCAAAAAAAGCAGGGAACAATACAGAGTGTATTTTTTTTTTATTATTATTATTTCCACTAAATAAGGAATATAAATGAAATTAGATCATTTCTAAAAAAAAAAAAAAAAAAACAAACACCAAAAAACCTCACTTCAGGTGATTTCTAGAGTTATCTAAGAAAATATGAGATGTTAACATAGCACTTTTAGTTCAGTAGTATTGTATGCTTTTTGTAAGTCAAAACTGATCATGTGTTTAATGTCATAATGACACCAGTAATGTTACCTTTTCTAAACAAATATGCCTTATCTTAATTGTATCCTTTTTTTTTTCTTTGTTCTACATTGCATATCAAATGCCTTCTAGTAACATAGCTAATAGAAGCTCTTAAAAAGAAAAAGACAAACATTATGAGCTTCTTGAAATGTATTTGAGATCATGTTGACTATTTATAAGAAAAATCATTCCCATTAAAGGAATCCTATAGCAATACATAAACTGAGATTCTTTGTTTTCCCACTTTTCCCTAAATGTTTCTTACAATTAATAAAGTGGATTATAAAAGGGATAAGTAAAATGCATGCAAACAGTTAACTAAGCATGGAAAAAGGTTTTACAAAAATGAGGCTAAGCCTGAAAGCTTTGATATCAAAACATGCTTTCCTTATGTCTGGTACTAATGTGGAGTTGTCTGTAAATTATGTTGATTTTATAACTCTAGTTTTGTACTTTTAAAAGTTGTTGGCCTTTATTAACAGAAGTTGGAAAACAATTACTCATGGAATAGAAAAAAATATGTTCAAAGTGCCTTAATTCTGCAGACCAAAGTTTCAGAGGAGTTATCTAATGTGCATTTATACTTCTGTTTTGAAACAAATACTCAATAAAGAATTTGACTGAACTGTGCTTGCTTTCATTTGTACATATTTTTTTTGTAGTAGTAGTAGTAGAGAAAATTCTAAATGTTCTTAAGCTTTCAGTACTATTTTTATTTTTTTCACAGAACACTGATGCTGCCCTTTCTTACTTAGCACAGCATCACTCTCTTTAAACTGAATTAAAAACCTTCCATAATTCCATATTCACATATCATGAGCACTACTCCCTGAATGGTAAAGTTATATGAGCATTGGATTGATATGTATATCTTTATAGCTGTATAGCTTTACTGAGCTGTCAGAATCTCTCAATAAGGTGACCTCAGTATCTGCTTTGGTGGAAGGACAGTTTTTAACCCTGGCAAGAGCTAGCTAGTTTTTGGTTGAGAATGAGAACTCTTAGAACTGCCTAGAGGGTGAACTGAAGCAGAAGCAGTCATTAAATTATTAATTTTAATCTGCTTTCTTTACTGCTGTGCCACTGTGAGCTGTCAGTCAAGTAAGTTTTTAAATCACAGTAATTATGTTAGGGGAGAAATGTGTCTGTGCTCTCTTCTCCCAAAAAAAGAGTAGGAGATGAGGGAGAAAATGAAGTGGAACTGACAGATAAAGTATGTACAGGAAATGGGGACAAAGCAGAAGGAGGCAAGAAAATGGATTAAAACCTATCCTGTGGTAGGATGTTTTTAACTTTTCAAGTGGGAATAAATTTGTAACATGCTAATTTTAGTATATTTTCTGCTTTGATAACATTTTAAAGACTCTGTCACCAAAATACCTTTCTGTATTTCATCTTTCATTAATATAATCTGGTGACCCTTTATATATTAAGGTGATACCTCAATATAGAAAGGGCACTTCTCCATGAACACTTGTTTCCCTGATACACTCTGTCCCTCTTGAATCCTTCCTCAACCACAGAAGGTGTCTGCCCAGCTGTACTCTACACTGACACCTCTTTTTTACAAAGTGTTTTTTTCTATTTATCTGAACAAGAATCCTTCCACAACCTAATGCAGAAAGAAAATTAACATGTTCTTTTAATTTATTTTAATATAGTTAGTCATTTATGTCTCAGGAGAGACAGTCTTTTACCACAAAGCAGATCTGGAGAACTTCTGTGACTATAAGTCCTCCCACACCATTATTTATTTCCCCTCACATTATAGTAGTTTAAACAAATGTAATGAGATAACATTAAATATTAAATTAAAAATTAAACACGGGATTAGCATAATACCAAATGTGAATGCTTACTAATAATAGAGAACTCACTCTTTTCATTGTTTTTTCCTTATAATCTCTTGGGAATTTACAAGCAGCAATGTCCAATTGGATCAGTGATGGAATTCTCAAAGTTCTCTATCTTCTTCCTTTGGTATCCTGTAAGAAAACCTAATGTCAAAGGATTTGTAATTGGCAGTGTTCTCAGCTGTTAGGTTTTCCAGCAGTAGGTGCATGTAAGTGATCCATAATATCACTAAAAATTCATGTTTGCTTTAAAAATAAAGAAATTTTAGAATTACACAATCAATTGTTACCTTGTGTTTTTCTGGAAACTAGGATTTGTATCTTCATGTTTTTCTTTGTAATGGAGGAGGGTGAATATTCATAAATATTCATAATTTAACAAGCATTGAACAGAGAAGTCTGTAGTGAATTTTTTTTGCATATTGTGGATAAGATAAAAAAAAAGGAAGCTACGAGACTGAGACATCATGTGTGCATGACAAAACAGCCCTGGAATTAACAATACTTCGCAGTTAAATATCACCATATACTTAATTCTTCATCTTTTTGCTTTGTTATCAAGACCTTAATTGTCTGTATTTCTCAAAGTCATCACAACAGTGCTCTCATCTCCATTTAATTAACCTATGCCATAAAAACAATAATGCAGTGCATAAGGGGGAATACTGAGCATTGAGATACATCTGCATTGATACTCATAAGAGAAAGCCGTTCGTAATGTTCCAGGAAATTATAAGTAAGTCCGTATCACAAAGCTGTGATAATATAGGGTTCATCCATAGACCACTAGAACAGAGCACCTTCAAATTGTTACAGTCCACAAAATGGAAATCAAATGGGTTGATGGAGAAGAACCTCAAAATTGTCACAGCAATAGTCTCTTTTTCAAAGTCACTCAAATAATTCAACCACAAAATTGGTAAGTGGAAAGGAAGCCTTAAGAAGTAAAAAAAAAAAATTGCCAGGGTTGAGATTAATGAGTGAAGTTTTCAAAAAAGGAAGTTTTTTAAATAATGTTAAAGCTGAGATGCAGACCAATGTTTATACAACAAATATATGGGATGTGAAGACTGAAAACTTAAGCATCTTATGACCATAATTGCTGTTGGAAGAGCCTTGAGGGGTGAGCAAACAGCTGACCTAGCAATAACAGGAAACAGACCATACTCTAGATCATTGGATATGTGGCATTTTTTTAATATAAAATGTTCACTTGTGTGAACTCTTCCTCTTTCTCCCATCTGTCAAGTGACCAGAAAAGAGCCTGAACATTTCTGTGGGTTTCTGTGGTCAAAATTTTCCTAAACTGATCCTCTGAGCTTTGCAGTCATGTTGACTGCGCTTAGTTTAATACATATAAAGCCAGCTTCCCAAATTTGTGTCAAAATTCCCTATTTTGACAAAATAACTAAAATAATCTTCTCCAAAAGAAAAATTTGTTTATTCTTTCCCTTAAAGGTGAAAAGTAAATGGATCAAAGATGTAAAGTAAACTGTCTTTCAAAGCAACACCACAAATCATATGTTGTTTCATACAAATTTCTGTCTTTGGTGTTCAATATTTTGCCAAACTGATCAGAAATTTCCTAAGAGTTCCAAAATCTAAAAGATGACTGACACCCATGTGCAAATCTTTCCATACATCCTATACACATTCCCATCAGTGTACCCTTACCCATGATCACAAGACTGATAAAACAGTCCCTCTAAAAAGGGAAAATATTCTTAATAATACCTGATACTTTCTTTACATGATTCAGCAACAGGTTTCACTCAGCCCCATTTCTCCCTTTCTAGTCTGAACAAAAGCACTCTATATTGTACAGATGGGTATCTCCACCACATGAATGACAGCCTTCAACTGCATATACTACCTTTTACTTTCAGGGTTTACATTTTTAAGCTTAAATAACGTTCTGTTCATCTTTGTAATCTCTGAGGAGAGTAAAATTTTCTGTGCCTATAAGCACCAGGCTTTAGAGTTTATCTTGCTTTCTTACCCTTTTGTTGTTTCTTTGAAGATCCTTAGAGTTACCTGTGGTGACACCTTGATGCTCTCCCCATGGACTGCTTACACAGCAGCTTCTCGATACAACTGTAGGAGTTCTAGTAGCAGACACATCTGATATTTATAAAAGCCAAACAGAACAAAACTCCCCATTACTTCAATTCAATCCCCAAGAAATATATTCAAAATTTACAAAATTGAAAAATGACAATAATTTTCTTTTAAGTGAATGGGAAAAAATGCCATCTGTGATAAGTTGCTCTATTCATTAGTGCATTTTAAATGCCTACTTCAGCTACACATATCCAGTGTTGGCTTTTTTTTTTTTTTTTTTTTTTACCCAGGAACAATTTTCAAAAATATTACTTGTAGAAAGATTAAACTGACATTTGATAAAGAAATATGGTTTGCATTATCTCATAGTTTCAATTAAATGCCATTTGTGTAAAGCTGAGTGTTTTGAAAGTAGCATCATTTGCATAATTTTTTTTAGGAAAATGCTAGACAGAATGTTTTCAAGTTACACATTAACTGTAAGAAAGGACAAAATAAAAGACTTACAGCAAAACTCTATAGTTACAGTTGAACTCTTCTTGCATACTCTCTCAGAGTGTTAACAAGTCTTAGTCAAACTGACAAAAAGTTATTCCTTTGACATTGCTACTAACTGCCAAACAGTGTTTACTACTAGCAATAAAATTCGTTAAAACACTCAAAACGCGTTTGTCCAATGATCATTTAAACCTGAAAATAAATAAAAAAATATCAAAGGTATTCTTTCCATTTTAGCATCTGTGGTTTTAAATTAACTATTAGTAAGGTAAGTATTAAATACCAATTAAAATAGCTGTTCTCCTGCTTGGAAAATACAAGAAAATTAGTTACTTTTTTTAGTCAACAGACCCCCCCCAGGATCTTACAAAAAAAATCAACATCATTGTCCACAGATGGAGACATTT